>JAJEJO010049233.1:491435-596394 GCA_020662805.1 Glaucomys volans
TCTGAGCCACATCCCCAGCCCTATTTTGTATTTTATTTAGAGACAGGGTCTCACTGAGTTGCTTAGGGCCTCGCTAAGTTGCTGAGGCTGGCTTTGAACTTGTGATCCTCCTGCCTTAGCCTCCCAAGTGCTGGTATTACAGGCATGCACCACCACGCCCGGCCAAGGCTGAGGCTTTAAAATTACTCATCTTTATATTTCTAATTTCTTGCCTAGTGTCTGGAAAATATTAGGGTCAAAGAACAACAACAACAACAAAAAAAAAAAAAGCCTTCTTGACCTGAACTGAAGAGATTTCACAGGCAAAAGCCCAAATAAATAAGGTCAGATTTACAAAGTATGACTTTAGGATTCTGAAAGATCTTTCCTTCCCCTCCAATTTTTTTTTCTTAACCTCTGATCAGAGCAGGAAATTGCGCCAGAAGGGCTTTGTCTCTTTATTCTTTCAGGCTTTGGTTGTGTCATTTGGTCTCCTGGGATGGGGTTCAATTTAAAGCTGCCCTATCCCAGGAAACTTGGAAGGTCATGACTCCAAACATCCAGATGTTCTGGGCAAACATCACAGTGCCCACTAGCAATTTATTCAGGGTATCAGCACCAAAACCATGGTTCTCCAGAAGCAGCCAAGACAGTCAAGAGGGGAACCTGAGCATAGGCAGGTCAACCAGGGAAGAACTTTGGAGGAAGGAAGGACATGGACAACAGGGAAGAGAGAAGAGAACACTTAATTGTGCAGTTAATTTCCAATTCATTTTACACCTTCATCCCCACCAGCCTCCCTGAAGCTCTGTGGTCTCAGTCCACTGCCCTGTAATTTATAAGATTAAAGCCCTTCTCACCTTGCAGTGCATTTAACACAGATCCACAGGAGGGAATTAAGACTTGTTAATGCCAACTCTCCTTACACAATCTAGAGATAAAAATCAGAAACCAATCTCACCTTTGACAGAATTATGCTGATTGCTTTGGGCAGGACAGGAGTAGGACGACATGTCAGTGATAAAGCCACCCTAGCAACAAGGACAGAGAAAAATGAAGTTCCACACTGTTCATGTAGAGGCAAATGCCATAGGTGCTCCAAGGAGGCTGAGGCACCATTCAAGTGGCGATTCAGAAGATTACAGCTTCTTCACAAGTGTAGTTAAGTCCATTGATGGGATCTTGGGGTGATGACCTGACACCGAGTGCAGTTTTGCTGGGAGTTTCACTGATTCCTTTATCTGCTCTGTGATCTAACACTGCAAATACAACACAGAATAGTTACGTGTGCTTTTCCACTTTTATGCATTTTCCAGTAAAATCGATTTTAAATGAATCCCTTTTAACCAGTTTCATGGAGGGAAGGAGGGAAGGAAAGAAGGGAGGAAAAGGAGAATTCTCAATTATTTAATAGGCTATTGTCTCTTCTTTTATCCCCTTCTTTACCAGGTCCCCAACCCCAGTCATTCCCTAGTTCTAATGACAAAATACAATTGGTTCACTTAAAAGAAGAAAGAGTTGATAATGGGAATTAGGTATACAATAGGCACAATTATTTGGTCAGTTCTACTCAAATATTCTCTGTTGAGGACCCTCAATGTATCCATCACACTATTGGGTGCTGAGGCAGTTGCTATAAATGCAAGTGCTATGGTCTCAGTCTTCAAAGAGCCACATACTCATTGGTGATTCATGGTTCCCATACAGAAAACAACTGTGTTATCTGATAAGTATCAGTAGCCCTTTCTACTGGCCTGACACCTCTCACAAAGTTTCCAAGAAAGGAGTCTTGCGTCCCAAGGTTTGGTGTTTCCACCATTGATTCCAATTGGGGATGCTGGGAAAATAGTTTATATATTGATGTAAGTATCAAGCTTCACTTTCCTAACATTGTACAGCACCTACCCCTCATATTCCTCACCTCATGCTGCCAGATGACCTCCAGGGAAGAAGTCCTTTCGTTCATGAAGCCCAGATGACCACTGTAGGTGTGAAGCCTCTAACTCTTCCCCTTTCCCCAGATTCGTATCTTCAGTTGCAGCCTAGACCTCTGTTCCTCCTCGAGTGCCCCTTGTCTTACAACTCTTCTGGTTTCTGTATCATACATTGAACCTGTGCCTTCTGTACTGTGCCCTTGAATCAGTGCCCTCTAGGCTGTCTTCTTGACTGTGTCCTCAACCCTGTTTCCTGTAGACTGTGTCCTTGAGTTTGTGTCTTCTAGACTGTTTCCACTAGACCATGTTCTCTAGATTGTTGTGAAACCTCCCTCATGTTGCTTTTTCCTCTTCACACTTCCACCACACCACCGTACACTGCAGCTTTGCTTCCCCTCACAATGTCATTGGTCATTGATAGGCTAGGGAGATGATTTCAGTTTAAAACTTGATTTGGGGGTGTCTGTATTAATCCAGCAATGTCTCATGCACAATTAGATAGATGGATCTGAAATTCATGAAGTCAATACCAAAGGCATAAGATTTGAGAGGCATCAACTTGTAGAAATAGTTAAAACAGGAGAGCAGAATGCACGATTCTAGAGTGGATGGAGATTGCACAGATACAAAAAGAAAAGAAGTCCAGAAGTGATGATCCTTGAAACATGCATTTAAGAAGTGGGTAGTAGAAGGAAAACAAGAAGATCTAGAGATACTGAAGGAAACCAGGTGGATGTGGATCATGAAAGTAATGGGAGGAGAGAGAAAGAAGTCATCAACACTGTTGGCCACCATAGAGGTGGCAAATATGACAAAGATGAAATAAGCCATTGAGTTTGGTCAACACATAGTGGATCCAAAATTCATGACCTAAGCAATTTCAGATAATAAAGAACCAAATTATAATACGTTGAAGAATAAAAGAAAAGTGAGATGCTGGTTACAGACCCTTCTTTTGAAAGGCTTTAACTGAAGGAGTCAGGTGGTGGCCCAGAGAGCAATGTAGAATTAAAGAATCTCCCCAATTTTTAAATTGTGGCTATTACTTTCAGATAGGTAAAGTAAAACCTGTGCATATGAGCAATCTAGAGCATGAAACATGTGGACACAGCAAGATTGAGCATTCCAAAGGGGATAGTTGATGAACCAAGAATCTGAAAGAGATGAGAGTTAGGATTCAGGTGAAGATTTTAGCCTTAAACTTATTTCTCTGATTCTAGAAGAAAAAGAGCCAAGGTAGGAATATGACCTAAGGGCTTCAGTATCTTCCCAAAAGGAGGAGGAAAGCTCATCATCTTCTCAGAGTGAAAGAGAAAGGACTAAGTACTGAGTTTGAAAAAAGTGGTCATGGTTTGAAAAAACAGAATGGGTGAGAGGAAGGAATGGCTGAGGACAAAGACAGAATCAAATCGTTGATCCATAGTTCAAGGCCATCTGAGACAGTAATACCACCCAACCATGCATCTGTATGCATAGTTGTCTTGAGGGTTTTGCAACTGCACTTTGCAATTTCTACTCTCCATATTAGGAGTAGAGAAACAAGATTATAAAATTGAACTCTATTTGGGGGGTTTATTCATTGTATTAGTCCATTTTCTGCTGCTATAACAAAGCAGCCAAAGCTGGGTACTTTATAAAATTAAGAGGCTTATTTGGTTCATGATTATAGTAGCTGGAGAGCCTAAACAGTACTGGACTGGCATCTTAGTGATAGTCCCCTAGCTGCTTCACAACATGGCAGGGAAGGGACCCTTTTGAGGGAAGTAATGAGAGATCCCATAAGAATTGCAATCCCTTCTGAGGGTGGTATCACCAATGACATAATCACCTTCTACTAGGCTTCAACTCTTAAAGGTTCCATCACCTCAACATCATCCCACTGGGAACCAAGCTCCCAGCACATGAAACTTTGGGGAACAAACCCACATCATATCTAATCCATACAGTGGTAGGGCAGAATTTGTGTTCACTGTGACTTTTGCTAAAAAGCACATAATATGAATTTGTTTTCCTTGCCTGCCATTCTTCTGCCACCAGAACCTTCTATGAGTTTACTGAATGCTTTCTTCTCCATAACTGTATTGCTCCTCTCAAAGGAACTAATTGTACAGGAAAAGAAGTAAGGTCATGTGCTCATGCTCACAGGATTCACTGATCTGACCAAGTGCCCTTCACCCAGAAACAAATGGCTTCACGCAACAGAGAAACAACCACTAAAATCCAGTGACCGCACTAGCCAGCAGATAACACCTATCTGAGTTGTGGCATGTGATCCGAGTCATAGCAAATGAATGGTGACAGTTCTCCCACAGCCAGAATACCAAGCCACAGGAACCAAGCAGAAAACTCTTGCTCACTCTCATATATGATTGCCCATTTGCAATATATTTGTTTCCTGTTCCTGAAACTTTAAATTCTGCAGCTTTCAAAGTATTGATTCTCCAGGGGAAATAATAAAAATCTCATTGAACTACAAATCGAGATTGCTTTGGGCTTTCCCTGCCTTTGTACCAATGGGCCAGAAAAGGAAGTTCTCTTGTACCTGGGTGATGGGTCTTGATGATCAAGATGAAAACAGATTGTTACACAATGAAGGCAAAGAGAAATAGATCCCTGAGAGACACCTCCTAAAATGAGCATATCTATGACAACAACTAACAAAGTCTATAACAACCTTGGAGAGGCAAGAAAATCCAGGACTAAACTCCTCAGGGCACCCACTAAGTGAAGCATCTTTAACAACTGAAGTTGTGGTTGAGGGCAATGGAATTTGCAGTAGAGGGAAGAAACTACAATACCAAATGTAACCTTGGTTGAGCATTTACAAAAACGAAGGTTGTAAGAGTTTCCTGTGTTTTCTTTCATTCTCCCTCTCTCTCCTCTGCCCTTATCAGTAACTGTGTCATCGTGTATATATACAATTTCTCTTATTTTCTCTTTCTTTTCCTATTGAAGTTAATGCTATCTTCCTAATTTATTTCATAGGTTAGAGGATAATAAAGTTGAATTGTTAATGAACTAGAAGAGGAATAACTATTACTGAGAGATGGATGCTCTCACCAGCAAGACTTTTGGAGAGGGTAAAGTGTGGGTATATGATTGACATAGTACATGAACCATATGAATTGTTAAACCATAGGAATTTGATATTTTTAAACCAAAGAGTAAAATATCAGCAATTTTATTTTATTTTATTTTATTTTATTTTATTTTATTTTATTTTATTTTATTTTATTTTTTGCAGTGCTGGGGATTGAACCCAGGGCCTGTGCTTGCGAGGCAGGCACTCCACCAACTGAGCTATATCCCCAGCCCTAAATATCAGCAATTTTATAAGTTCCAAGATAATATCTTTGGTTCAGCAGCATGGTGGTTGATTTTATGTACCAACTTGACTGGGCCATGGGATGCCCAGATACTTGGTTAAACATTATTCTGAATGTGTCTGACGGTGTTTCTCAATAAGCTTAACCTTTGATTTGGTGCTATAGAAAGCAGAGTCCCCTCTCTAATGTGAATGGGTTCTATCTAATCACTTGAAGTCCTGAATAGAACAAAAAGGCTGACCCTCCTGTGAGTAAGAGGGAATTCCTGAATTCATGTGAGTTGAGACACTGCATTTTGTCCTACCTTAGACTGGAACTGAAGTACCATCTTTATGTGTCTTAAGACTGTTGGCATTGGTCTGAAACTAAACCCTCAGTACTCCTAGGTTGCAAATCTTGGGATATGTCGGCCTCCAAGGTCCCATGAGATAGTGCTTATAATAAATACATACTATTGGTTCTGTTTGTCTGGAGAACCCTGATGAATATAGGTAGGAACATTGGTTGTTGCTATTGTTGTTTAGAAATTTAAGTCAAGGTCTGGGGTTGTGACTCAGTGGTAGGTAGAGCACTTGCCAAGCACATGTAAGGCACTGGGTTTGACCCTCAGCACACATAAAGTATATAAATAAAAGTTATTTTTAAAAAAAGAAATTTAAGTCTGGGAAAAGGTATGTATGAATGTTGAGTGTAAAAGTGGTGGATCATGGCACTCCTGGGGATTAACTTGCTCATTTCTCATCCAATCCTCTCTGGGACGTAGATGTCAGACTTCTCAGAATAATAGCAAAGATTCTGTGTGTAATTTAGGACCGACCATTCAACTGATCTTGTATTTATCTCCAACTGTGAATTGAGTTACCTGGGAAGAAAAGCAGAGCGCAAGGCATTACTTTTTCTGAATTGGACCAGGGTAGATAGGTGTAGTTCTAGACCCTGCAGCTATAGGGATGGCTTTCTGATTGGCTTCCTGATCTGGAAACTCCCTATAAATCAAAGGAAGGTAGTTCTGAACCAGCCACCGCCTCATTATGCAGCTCCCTTGGCAGCCCAGCTCTGCAGTGTTGTTTTAGGAGTTGTTCCTAGAATTTCTGCTGATACTAAAGCCTGCTTACCATCCCTCTCAATGATTCTTTGAGCTATATACACCCCTTAATAAATCCCTAGATAGAGTAGATTCTATTGCCTGCATCTAAGAATCCTGGCCAGGAAACATCCTATTTGCCACTGAGCTCTGGCAACCTTTTTCATCCCTGATGCATGTGACTCTGACATCAAGAAGGACTTCCCTCACCTGTTCTTTTCCTCATCCCTTTGCTCATGGCACCTCGATATGCCATGTGCCTTGTGAGGAAATGAACAGTACTCTGTGCACCCAATGATTTTACCCAGTGGTCTCAGAATGTGCACCTTGAACACCCAGGAGAGCGCTGGCAGGTGCAGGAGTAAAAGACTGAAGAAGTCTTCTACATCAAATGCTGATAATATATATTACCTGGAAGACCATTTACTAAACCACCTACAACGTCGAGATTCTAAGATTTTCTTTAATAAAGAGAATTATACCACTAATGTTTGTGTGTGTGTGTGTGTGTGTGTGTGTGTGTGTTATTGTTGTTGTTGCTGGTTTTTTCTTTTTTCTTTTTTTTTTTTCTTTTTTTGGATTGGGGTTTGAACCCAAAGATACTTTACCACTGAGCTCTATCCCAGTCCTTTTTATCCTTTAATTTGAGACAAGTTGCCTATAAGTTCCTGAGGCTGGCCTTGAACTTGTGATCCTCCACCTCAGCCCAGAAAGTTCCTGGGATTACAGGTGTGTGCCACCACACCCAGCTTACTGAAACATTTTTTTTCAAACACTGTTTTGGTGACTAACAAGGAAGATATTCTGAGATACTGTGGAAGAATAAATGAAGCAGAGAGGTGAGGCTCATTGCTCCATAGATGAATGAATCATAATTACCAACAGATATCAATCCCTTCTGTACAACGTGCTTGATTTTGATAATCTTCTCACTGTACCAGGTATAGAGCACATAAAGGTAAATGATATAGAGTTCCTAAGTTAGGAACTTCCAGCCTAGTGTTTTGCTTTTAACACAATGCTGTATTGACCTTTTTGTACAATTCTTAACAAAAGTGCTATTTTCTCTGAAACAATGCAAAGAGCTCCCCATTAACAATTAGATGCCCTGAGTTCTAGATGAGACGCTCTTTATCTCTTCACCTCAGTTCTTCTTGGTGATATTTTCCTAATGACTCAATAAGTTCCAGTGGGAGGCAAAGAAGAAGTGAATGGAAAACCATTCCATAAATGTCTGAGTGTTACGCAAAGGTAAGGTATTCTGATTCTTATGAATCAAATCTTTCCTTGAAGACTTCAGAATCAGGCATCCCAGAGGAACTGGCTCAACCTGATGTTCTCCTGAGCCCAGTGTCTGGCCAGCTAGGGGGTGATGGGAACAGTGAGATTTTAATGTAACTTGTTACTTTGGCTCTATCACATACTAGCTGTGTGATCTCAAGCACATGACGTCCTCTGTCTGAACCTTAACTCCTTCATCATTAAAGTAAGGCAAAATTTCCTACAGGAGGTTGTTGTGCAGATAAAGTGAAATAGTGTATATGAAATGTCTAGTTCAGAGTCTGGCACATAGCAACTATTGAACCTGCCAACTTTTCCAGCTTCCATCCAACTGCCAATACTCTTTCTGTCCTATCAACCTTTCAAGCCATCCTTCACTGTATTGCTGTGACAGTATAGCAGAGAGGTGCGTATCTGCTTTGTCCTACAATTCCAGTGTAGCTTCTATTTAAGCAGACTTACAACCCCAAGGAGTTGGTTATTTGCTTTTTTTTTTTTTTTTTTTTTTTTTTTGCAGTGCTGAAATGCTGAGGATCAAACCCAGGGCCTCACACACTCTGGGCAGGCACTCTATCAGGTCCAGAAGCTGTTCCGTCCATCAAATCTACTCAACCCACAGTGACTGACTGCCCTGCTGTGAGCATCACAGAGGTCACTCCTTAAGTCAGAAAGGCTTCAGGACAAAAAGCGTCACTATTATTTCTCTGGCAAGAGCTGCAAGGCCATGGGAACACACTGTGAATGAAAGCCTGTCAGAGGACAATTGTTTCCAGGGCCCTGCATGGTAAGGTATGAAAGGGCATCTCAAGCCACAGCCGGGGGGCACTAGCTACCTCAGGCAGTGGAAATACCCTGCCCATACAGCAGGAAGCCAGCTCAGCCCACCAGGTCACACAGAATTTCTGAGTGTGCCACAAAAGTGGGGCATTGAATGAAGTCCAGGCCCTGCACTTGGGTAACAGAAGGTGACAACACCTAAGGCATTGTCCCCTGGGCTCTCACATCTCCCTGTTGTTTACCTCTGAGAATGAGTGAGGTAGCTGTTGAAAACACGAGGCCATTACCAAGGGAGAGAGGGGGAAGTTCTTGGTATAAAGGAAGGGTTGCTGCCAGTCACCTGATTCAGAACTGGACATGGATGTGCCCTGGGCAGCCTTTCATCCTGGGAGCACATCCTGGCACCACCGAGTAGGCTATGCCCCTTCTCTTGGCCCATCTGCCAGTTACCCGAGCCATTAGCAGAAGCTGTGTAGTGACAGACATCCCCCTGAAAACTGGCCAGGCTTCACAGCTGACTCCCTGACAGAGGAGGACCTTGGGGCAGCAGCTGGATGACCTACAAGTTCAGTTACTACTGGAAATAATGCCATGGCACTTGAGCATCCTGCAATAAGAAAACATCAAAAGACTTTCCAGGCTCCTTCAGGATGCCTGAGAAGTTCAGATCCGTTATCTCTTATGTTAGCATGAGTGGATTTAATAATGCACAGAGGTGCCAATCCTTTAAGAAAGCCAAATGCAAATATGAATAACCCTTGGTCACAGATACTACCTTAGTTTTAGTTCTATTGAGTTAGACCCTGCTGAGTTAAAACTCTCTTAGATGCATGGGGACCATAAGTCATTGGTGTTTCCTGGCACAATTCTAAATTGACCCTTTCTGTAGCTCCTTTTCTGCAGAAATCTCCATGATCATAAATAGTGCAGAAAGGAGAGGGGTGGGGGGAAAATGACCTTAACCATGAGTGATAGACTTAGAAGAAGGAATTGCAGCATAGGAGCTACCAGTGTAGACAGTCTTAACAAACAGTTCTCTTTCTTTTTTCTTTTAATATCCAGGAATAGCAGCTCAAGCTCCAACAGGCATGGAGTTCCAGTGCTATGTCAGGCAACCCATGCTGAACAGGAAGCACCCACATTCCTCTCTAGCCTCTACCCCACTGTCCTGTGGGTTCATGATATGAAAGTTGAGCTGTTTGCATTATTTAGAAGCATAATCAGGTGGTGAGTATGAATGAGGTCAGAAATTCTGCTTTCTCATCCTCCCTGCCCAGTATTTCTCCTCACCCCGGCCCTCTGGGATGTCTTTTCATGTCTGTGAACAATGCTGGGCTTATTGTTCTCCCGGGGCTCTGCTGGGCATCCTCCTGGTTTCCACTGGGAAGAGGCTGCCCTATTCAGGGCTGCTCTATTCCTATGTCCCCCAATCTGTTCCCCAGTTTGTGGCACATCAAGGCTAATACCCCAACCCTCACTGTATAGAGCCAACCAGTTCCTGCAGAAATACCCTTTGGTGCTTGTTGGAGTGGGAGGTAGGAACTGGTTCCAGGTCCTCCCGTGGCTCAAGTTGATTATACATAATGATGTAGTATTTGCATATAACCTACACACATCCATATGCATCAAATCATCTCTAGATTACATATGATACTTAATACAAAGTAAATGCTATGTAAAGAGTTATTAAATACTGTATTATTTAAAGAATAATGACAAGAAATAAACATATGTATATGTTAGTACAGACTCAACCACTGCAGGCCCACCTACGTATATACATCCCATAGCTGGTTAAATCTCAGATGCAGGACACACACACACAGGGGCCAACAGTACAGAGATGAGGAGGATATGCCTTTCCAAAGGGGTTGGGCTGCATATCCCTTCACTGCTGCTATCTCTTGTCTCTGTCTCCCTAAGCATCTTAGCACCTCAACTTCCAGTGTAAGGATTTTCCCATGTGAAGCAACTGACTTAAGGTCACCTTGGGGTTCCATATCTCCATTCTCAGATAAAGCTCGGTAAGGACCATTCCAAGATGCCAAGAAAGCCAAAAGCACACAAGCAACTGCCAGACAGATATTTAGAGAAGATTCACAGAGGAGGTGGAACTAGAATAAAATTTTGAAACAAAAGAGCCATATAGGTAAAAAAGAGGGCAAAAGGATAAGAACTCAAGAATCCACTGTATCTGTCTAATCACTGAGAAGGAAAGGACCGGGGTGGTCAAGGGAGAAATAATCCCCAGAAGCCCAACTCTGAGAGGGTTCTTCCTATATGTGCTATTTTTTTTTAATTTTTATTTTTGCAGACTGCATTTTGATTCATTGTACACAAATGGGGTACAACTTTTCATTTCTATGGTTGTACACAATGTAGATTCACACCATTCATGTAATCATACATGTACATAGGGTAATGATGTCTGTCTCAGTCTACTATCTTTCCTTCCTCCACCCCCTCCTGTCCCATTTTCCACTACCCCATCCAACGTTCCTCCAATTTTCTCTTGCTCCCTATACCCCGTTATGTATCATCATCCACTTATCAGAGAAAATATTTGGCCTTTTTTGGGGGGGCTTGGCTTATTTCACATAGCATGATATTCTCCAACTCTGTCCATTTACCTGCAAATGCCATAATTTTATTCCTCTTTATGACTAACATTCCATTTTGTATATATATCACAGTTTCTTTATCCATTCATCTATTAAAGGGCATCTAGGTTGGTTCCACAATCTAGCTATTGTGAATTGAGCAGCTATGAACATTGATGTGGCTGCATCACTGTAGTAATCTGATTTTAAGTCCTGGGTATAAACCAAGGAGTGGGATAGCTGGGTCAAATGGTGGGTCCATTCCAAGTTTTCTGAGCAGACACTTCACAGAAGAAGATATACAAATGATCAACAAATATATGAAAAAGTGTTCATCATCTCTAGTAATTAGAGAAATGCAAACTAAAACCACACTAAGATTTCATCTAACTCCAATTAGAATGGCTATTATCAGGAACACAAGCAATAATAAGTGTTGGTGTGGATGTGGGGAAAATGCACACTCAGACATTGCTGGTGGAGTTACAAATTGGTGCAGCCACTCTGGAAAGCAGTATATGTGCTATTTAATCAAATCCTCAAAACAAACTTTATTGGTTCCTATTGTTGGTGTTGCACAGGAAAATCAAAGCTGTGACAGTTTAAGTCATAGACTTGGTTGACACCATGGTCCTATTTGGGAAGTGCTACTCCTCAATTGAAGAGTTAGGATGTGGGGACTGAGGGTCAATGAAGACTGGAGAAAGGCAGCACTTGGCCTCCTGGTGTCTTGCACATCGGTCTCCTCAGTCCACACCTCAGAGCTTCTTTGGGCATCACCACATCTGCAAGATGATCATTATCTCATCGCCACAAAGAAGGCACACAATACCAAAATCCTAAAGAGAAGACACTGGAATGCAAATATTTGACAGTCTTTTTTTCTATGAGCAGAGGATCCTTAGGAGAAAATACAGCTACTAACAGCTCTGTTTTCAAATACAACAATGTTTATACCTCCCCTGAAGCTGATTCACAGAGGAGGAGACCCATCCCTTAAATGGCTCTTGTTGGAATGCCATATCTAAAGTCAAACTAGGGGAATTATTCAAAGTTATTTAAAGTTCTTCACCATCTATAGGAACAGAACCCAGTAATGAAGGGGCCAGGCAAGCAAGTTTCTAAGAATCCTAGTAATCCAGGCAGATTACAATGTCCTCTTTGGACCAGTCTCATTTTGGGTGCTGGGATGGGATGAGAGCAAGATGCAAAGAAAAATGACTCAGGGTCCCCACCTTTAAGTCAATCAGCAAATCTCACGTGCACACTCTCTCTCTCCCAGAATACCTTTGTTCCATCCCTAGTAAACAAAGTCCTATAAGTAACATCACTGAGCACCTACCCCTATTGGAAACATTATCCCCTCAATTTTTCCAAACTTTCCCTCAGATTCACTGCTATACCCAAGTTTTAAAAACTAGTATACCACGGGTTAAAAAAATCTGCCAATGTTGAAACAAGGAAATACTCAGTTGGGTTTTGCAAATCCCAAACACAGTTTTCTCTGTATACAAATGAACCCGGAAGCATGGATTGGAACAAAGATGACCCTGTAACACGATCCTCTCTGTGCAAATAAGAATGTGTGAGTGGGGTAGTGTGCTCCTTGACCGAGACTCTTATCCAGGGGAGCTGGGGCATGCCTTGGCCTTTGACCACAGTTTTGTTGGAGGTCAGCAGTATCTCAAGACCTGGGGAACAGAATGAGCTACTAATGGAGAATGAAAATTGGTTTGTTTTTTTTTTTTTTTTTTTTCCTGGTATAGCAAAAAGAGCACCATCCTGAGGCTTAAACAACACTGATCAGAGGTTTGAATTTGAATCAACTCTATAACTTACTAGTAGCCCATTGAGCCCACAGTTCAAGCCTCAATTTTCCTTTGTATAAATGGGAGGGGAGGTAACACTGTCAGCTCTGATGATCTCAAAGCAGTAAGTATTGTGAGATGCTGAACATGTATTTGAAACCTTGATGTAAACTGCTTAATGCATCACAAGTATAAGAGATTGCCACCATTGGTAAAAACAGTCTCCAGAACAGCATATTTTGAAAATTTAAGTAGTCTACTTGTGATCCAATTTGCCTCCTACCACTTGCAGAAAAAAAAAAAAAAAAAAAAAAAAAAAATTAGCCACCTGCTAAATAGAAGGGCAGCCCAACAAAGAGATAGGTAATTATTTGTGAATTCTGTTAAGAGTTTCATTGACTCTAATGGCCACATGAACTTACAAGACATAATTGTTGAAATATTACAACATGTACTCTCAGTGTGGGCAGAAAAGAGTGGTAGCTTTACCTCTTTTCAGAATCACTATTTCTTGTTAGAAATGTTGGACTTTTTTTTCTTCTTTTTTCATTTTTCTAATTTGTTCTAATTAATTATACATGACCATAGAATGCATTTTGACACATCATACATGAATGGAATATAACTTCTCATTCTTCTGGTTGGACATGATGTAGAGTTATACCAGTGAAAAGTTGGATTTTACAGACTTTTTAGATCATTCTGACTGGCAAAGATCTCCACACATAATTCTCAAATACTCATCTGTCCACAGAGAGTTTTGTGTTATCTCTCAGAAGGTTAGATGTCTTCCTTTTAGTTCCTGGTGCATTCACAACCACATTCAAGAATTCATAGCTCCGGAACACTCCCAGAAGGCACCCAGCACATGTAGACTCTCCTGTTATAGCCATGTTCTGATTTTAGGTTCCCCTCCAACCATTTTAGGTCATTCATGTTCTCACACTTTCAATCCCAGATACCTACTCAAATACCTACTGACCTAAAATTGCTACAAATAACATTTAGTCAGTCACCTCCATAGTTGACACTCACCTAGGAACTGAGGCTTGAACACCATCATCTTCTGGCTCTAGTGACAGTTGCTTGCAGATGCCCAGGAAGCCTTGGACCCTCTTGACTCTGTCTTTGGTGTGCTTATGACTCCCAACTATATTGCTGTACTTCATTTGCTTCAAGATCCAGCATAACTCCCTCTTCCTCTGAGAAGCTTTCCTCATCCACTCACAGCCAGACCCAGCATGGGACAAGCAACCACAGAACTTTATCTCCTGTCCTGCCACTTACTATACCCCTACCTATGTGTTCCTATTCCTTCTCCAGTGGGAGAAACCACCTGGAAGGCAACGACCGTCTGTCTCTACTTGGCACTTTGCTCCTGATGAGTTCCTCTGGGCTTCTTGCCGGATAAAATGACACAGGAGTCCTGCATTTGGAAAAGATGAAATGCAGGAGAGCTGCGTAGAACCCACCTCTACAAGAGATGAGCTCTCCCATTCCTCATATTCCTGAGGAATGTTTCAGTTCTGGAGTCTCAGAAGAGCCTTCACCATAGGAATCTTCACTCTAGAAGGCTGTTTGGAGAATACAAAACCAACCCTCTGGCCAAATGAGAATGCTCAAGTCAAGATGAGGGTGACAGTTGACATTCATATAGCTAAAGAACAGAGCTGAAACTAGAATAAAACGAAAAGCCTCAGCAATCCAGAAAAAGCAGTATAAGCCAATTTCCTTACTAGAGAGCCTGAAGCTTGGGCCTGCTTAAAATTGACTATCGCTGTTACCAACATTTACTGAATATCAACTTTACTGACGGCTATCCAGAGTCAAGGCAGTGAAGGGGAGAATAGTTGTTCAAACACATACACCCCAGTTCACCAAAAGAAACAGATTACCGTGCAGGAACTATCCTCAGAGCAACTGAGGCAGACGGGCCTGGAGGCTCAGTGTGGCCAACCGGGAAGAGAACTGAGTTGTCACTTGGGATCTGCCCTGAAACTGCTGTTCCATCTTAGACCAGTCCTTCAACCACTCTAAACTTTGGTTTTCTTATCTGCGAATTAACTGTCCTTTTTCATTTGCACATTCTAAGACTGTTTCTCATTGCTATATATTTTATGTTTGAATGATGGGACTTTAAACCTTTTATGCTTTGGCAAAAATTAAATACCTGATGAAGCCGACCTCATATCTGTGTGTCTGTGTGTCGCTCGAATTTACATTAATGTAAACTCATTCTGGGACTAAATTAGTAATTCCAGAATGTGAGGAAGGTGCTCATTCATGTCTTCCTTATTATTCCACACCTTGTCTTAACTTCATCTACTTTTCCCTTGCCCTGGTTCTTAATCTTTTTTTTTTTTTTTTAGGGGGTGGGGGAGGATGGGATGCTCAAGTGTAAAGGGTTATTTTAATTTTATTTGTTAGTTGACACCACATTATCATCATTAGGCTCTTCTGAGGTCCCTTCTATTTTATGTATTCATTTGTTGTCTTTAAATCCTACTTCCTACCCCCAAGAGCAACCATCTAATGGGATCACTATATGTTCTTTGTTCGAATGTGCTCTTTAAAACATGTGGAGTTTTGTGTGCATCTAGTTTAAAATTTCTGTAAATGGTTCTGGTTGTGCATTTCTACTTTCCTGGTGAAGCAAGCAAGAGAGTCCCTCCCACCAAGCCCAGTCTCTCCACCACAGAGGATGCCTTCAAGCAGTGAGACCTGCTAATACCTTATTCTCTCAGAGTGAAAGACACACCACCTCACCCTTGTGACAGAAGGATGGAAAACAATATGGCCTAATGATTAAGAGCACAGGCTTTCCAGGCAAAATGACTTTCGTCTGAATCCTGTTTTTCCACATTTATTCGACCTCAGGCCAATTACTCAGTCTCTCAAACGTCTCCATTTCTTCATACGTAAAATAAGTATAAGAGTAAATCATGAGGTTATTATGAAGATTAAATAAGATAGGCTTAGAAAAATGAGGGCTGGCCCAAAGTAAATTCTAAATAAATGACAGCTACATTTAGTAATGAATACTTAGCAGAGTGCTCATAGATGCCGAGCCCCACAGGACTCTGCAAAGGAGAGAGCTTTGAATGAAAGATAGAAAGTTAAGAACTTTAAAGGTATGGCTGGGAAGGTGGAAAATTATACCATTAAAAAAAATTCTACTCATTAACCCTTTGAGTGCCTGGAATAAAAGATTCCAATGCAGACACAAGTGTCAGAACTGTTCTTTGCACAGAGAAACAAAAGAAAGAGTAGTCTTCCACATATGGAATTTGAAGCATATACTTTTTCCCAACCTAGCTTCCCCAACTTCCAAATTAGAGTCCTATCATGTGTAAATTTGCCAACTCTGAAGCCAACTCCGTTAAGAGTGTTGTACTAGGGCCACACAAAAAACTCCTGTAAGTGACACTTAAGCAAGTTCTGGTGTTGCCTCCAAGTTCACAGACACCTGCAAGGAGACAGCAGTGGAGATCAAGCCTTATGTTTCCTTAGAGCCAAGACATATCCCTAATGATCTCGGGAATCAGAATATACTAGGGAGGAATGTGGTTTAAACTTAGCAAGTCACCTGCTCCTGAGCCCCAGGGCCTCTCCCTTCTTCCCACCAATTTAACCTTTAAAGGGCATGCCCTGGGGAAACAATGATTACAGTCATTGCCCTTCAGCAATGTGAACCCTGGGTTGTGTGTCTAAAGCTGCCTCAACCAGGTGAGTCACAGAAGTGACGCCCAAAGCCACAGTGATCAGAGCAGATTGTGAAAACCCCAACCTGCAGCATTGGCTCACAGCAGCAAGCAGTCTACTTCCTCAAAGAAATGTCTTTCGACAAGCCTAATGATTCAGATGAGATCAGAAAATATATTATGCTTCTATTTATACTTTCCAAACTGGCTTGACTGCCCTTATTAATGTTATTAGCACATGCAGATGGTATCCACTGACTTTTAGCAGAATGATAAACATATGTTTTCTCTTTGTTTCTCAATGAAAGAGGTTGTATGGTTGCTTTCAAATACCTTCTTCAAAACCTAGGATCAACATCCACAGATATTCAACTTGTTAACTTGGAATTGGAAAAGACAAGACAACTGCAAGTTCAAAGTTACCCTCAGCAACTTAGTGAGACCCTGTATCAAAATTAAAAATAAATAAAACAGGCAGGTATGTGGCCCAGTGGTTATGCACCCCTAGGATCAATCCTGGGTACCAAAAAAAAAAAAAAAAATAGTCAAGACACAATACTAAACAGCTGTCAATGGTGGATATTAGCTGGTCAATGAACTATAATCATAATTAGCATCAAAATATAAGAACGAACAATTTGACTTTATACTGTGCATACGAAGGCAGCCTGAAACAATAGAGTGATGGAACCTTGCAATTACAGAAAAATCTTGAAATAGATATATTTCAGAATTTCATGTGTCTCAGCAACTCTGCCTATTCAAGATATACACAGGGACTTTCAAAAACATATCATATTTTCTCTACTTAATTTCAGGTTTTACAAATTCCTTCCTATCAAATAAGCTGCATTTATTAAAACATAATTAACCAATTTTCACCCTTTCATCATGTAAGACATATATAACTATAATCACAGCTTCAGATCAGTTTGATGATCAATGTTATCAAACTGAATTAATTTAACTCTAATCAAAAGCAAAAATACCATGACATTCTAGTTAATTAATGCAGTTTTATTTTGGGAAATGTGCAATGTCTGTGTCTGTGGGACTTTTTGAGATAATGAAAATAGTTTAAAAATCCCTCTTGTCTCCTTTTCTTTTTTTTTTTTTTTCTTGCGGTGCTGGGGATTGAACCCAGGGTCTTGTGCTTGCAAGGCAAACACTCTACCAACTGAGCTATATCCCCAACCCTTCTCTCCTTTTTAAGACCCCCCACAGGCTCAGATTCCCCAGAGGATGAACCACTGGCTTAGAGTCTCCTAAAGGGCCAAATAGTAGAAATCACATAGCCTTGACTTGGAAATGGAAAACTGTCTTTTATTTCTAGCTCTGCCTCCCCCAAAAGATGCATGGAACTAAGAAATGAGCACAATGCTTATTTTCTAGTATTTCAATTTTCCCATCTGAGATGTGAAAATAATCAAGAGAAAAAAATTTTTAAAAAGCAATTGAAAAATCTAGATCCACGGGCTAAACTATGCTGTATAAGAGGAAAATAATGTGTGTGCCCTGAGTTCAGAGAAAACCTTGTGTATTGATAGTTCACCACTTCTGAGTCCCAACCGGCATGAGGGCTTAAAGAATTCCAAATTTTCAACTAGACCAAATTAGTGCCATTTCAAGCGATTTAAACTTAACAGGCTTCTGGAGAAAATGAGTAGAAAATCAGAGGGAGAAATTATTTTGAATTCTGAAAAACAAAAAGTATTTTGCATTCTGGATCAGTGAACAAAAAGAAAACTTTCAACTCAAACCCTAAAGAGATACGAATTTTATTTTGATTGGAAATAAAAACTTGTCCAATTATGTCCATATATTCTTCTCCTATGGTTTGTATTGCAGCTGTTTGGGTGACTTTCCTTAGAAACTAGTGCTTGTACTCCATAGCTAAAGGAACGCTTTGAGAAGTGTACTCACACCGACAAAAGTCCCTTCTAACTTCTGATTTTCTGGAAGTCCCTCTTTGAGTTGAATCCCAAGCCACACATGTTCATTCTTATGCAAATAAGTCCAGTATCCAAGCCAGGTGCAGAAAACAGGAAATTCCAACACAGGAAGGGAAACTCTTTTTACACAGAGAATTCCAACATTCTCAGCCTTAGCTAAACTCTATCCTCATGAAGAATCAAGTGCTAAGGAAGTCGTTCACTCCCAAGGATCACTATTTCTGCCCTTCATCTACACAGCCCACTGGCAACTGCCATCTGCTCTAGAAAAGACTCCTTCTTACAAAAGAGTGATCTTTGTTTCTCTTCACATTCTTACTGGAATCAAAAGAAAACCTCATCGCCTGTGCCCTGCTGTCTTTGGTGACTCACAGATTCGCAATTGAATAGGAATAACTTGAGATGATGAATGCAAATACACTAAAGAACAACCCTAGAGGTCAGCATTCCCTTCAGTGAGTGCTCTAACATCAAACCCAGGCTCCTCTGCCTGCAAAACTCTCCAGAAACCTCCACAGCCTGGCCTTGCTCCCGCAAACCTTCAGTCTCCAAGCCCTCCAACACTTCCTTCCGTTCCAGCCAGGATTGGCTGTTTTCTACGTCTGCCAGCAGCTCAGTCTCCACCCCTGTGTCAGCTCCTGATGTGTTCTTGTCTACTATGTCAACCCACAACCCTCTTCTCATCTCCAAATCCTGCAGAGAACCCATCTTCTCTCTGAAGCTTTCCATTGACTTAGCCCCCAAAGGGCCACTCCCCTTTCAGTTTCAGTTGTAAATTCCATGTCCACTCCACTGTCATGTCCAGTGCCACACACGTTAGCACTGATCCATGATTGTCCAAGAAGCGAAGATAGCACCTAGTTGTACTTTTGCTACTACTTTACAAATTTTTAAGCTTACAATCTTTCTGAGCTCCCTAAGAAGGATATCTATCATTTCTGAAGATTTCTCCACAAAGATTCACTTCTCTAGACCAAATCTACTGATACCTGTTTGTTTTTTCTTTTTTTTTTTTTTTTTTTTTTTTTTTTTTGTACTAGGGATTGAACTCAGGAATGTTTTACCACTGAGCTATATTCCCTGCACTTTTTTTTTTTTTTTTTTGAACCAGGGATTTAACTCAGGGACACTTGGCCACTGAGCCACATCCCCAGCCCTATTTTGTATTTTATTTAGAGACAGGGTCTCACTGAGTTGCTTAGGGCCTCGCTAAGTTGCTGAGGCTGGGTTTGAACTTGTGATCCTCCTGCCTCAGCCTCCCAAGTCTCTTGGATTACAGGCGTGCGCCACCACGCCCGGCTTGATACCTAAATTGATTGACTAGAGTATAATGAATTAAGGATGGAGCCAATTCTTAATTAAATTGATCTAACAGACCAATTGCATCTTTTTTGTGCTCTTGAGTTTACAGCAACATACAGGCAAAACATAACTTCCAGAAATTAATGAAATAATCTTCACAAAGTGTTCCAGTGTGTATGACGGGTTCTGAAGCGACTGACTCTATTGAGTTTATTATCATACAGGGCTATTCAGTTAACACTGCTAAACCGAATGCAGGTGAAAGGAAACCAGAGACAATAGGGACAGGGTTATCTCTCAAAAGAATCATTTTGCTCAGAGGGTCATGGCTTGTTGACAGGAATGGTAGTGTTCAGATTTTAAGAGCACCTCCACATTTCAGCTCCAAAGTCTTATTCCAAAATCCCATTTCCTACTGACCCTGGAAAAAAGAAAAACAATTTCTTTCTTATCATGCAGAATGCTTCCAAACTATTTCTAGTTGTCATCCTGTAACGTGTTTACTGACTTAAAATCAGATGCTGCCTCAAAGGAGCAACACCAGACCCATTTGTAACAGACAGCGACCCTTCCTGCAGCCTGGTAACTGGAAAGCAAAACAAACACCAGGAGGTAATTATGGATTGGGCATCTTAAGAGAGCAATAATGACAAGCAACACTTCTATCTGCATATTCTCAGGCTCATTCCCTATGTTCTGATTTCGAGAAATTCAGGAAAGGCCCAGAAATCTGCATTTTCAGTATGATGACCAAAAGCCCTCAACCACATTTTCTAAAACGCCAATTTAAAGGAATGCTCTTACTTTGATTCACAGGAGCTAAAAAAAATTCCTAACCACTGCCACTTTCAGGTTAAATGGAAGCGCAGCAGGAACTCTGTCTGATTTAGAATGTTCCATGACACAATCTTCCATTATCTCCCACTTTGTTTTCATGTTATCTATGCTTCCTAAAAAAAAAATTTAGCAAGGAATATAGTTGAAGTGGCTATTGTCATTTGTGCTACATAACCTCAAAAAAAAAGGAAGAAAAGAAGAAAGAAAGAAAGAAAGAAAGAAAGAAAGAAAGAAAGAAAGAAAGAAAGGAAGGAAGGAAGGAAGGAAGGAAGGAAGGAAGGAAGGGGAAGGGGAAGGGGAAGGGGAAGGGGAAGGGGAAGGGGAAGGGGAAGGGAAGGAAACCAGGAAGCAAATCAGTGGCACCAAGTTACTTTGGAAGTGGAGTTAATGACTGAAAATGGAATTGTCAAGTAAGATTGCTAGAAACAGTCCCCATCTGATATGATATAGTAGAGAAAGCTCCCACTGGACTTGCCTTCCCACAAGTAACAATAATAAACTTTGAACAACAACAACAACATAGTATCTAAAAGTACTATGTGAACAAAAGCAGGCAGACTGTACAGGGAAGTTGACATTTGGAAGAAGGGAATATCACAAGGCAGCAGGGTGAGTTTCCCCTTTTTGTTTATTTTGTTTCTCAGGTGGGACTGTTGAAACTCCAGTAGAAAATACGTAGCCTTTCGAGTGTGAAGAACCAGGGAATAGAGTTCAGAGTAACAACAGATGCTGGAAAATAATTAGACAATACTGAAAGGGAAAGGGCCAGAGAAGCAGAGCCACAGATTATACCTACTCCAAAATTATAAACTCTATCCAAATATCTGGGTGATTCCCAAGCTACATATGCATAGGGCAAATTGCAGACAATCCACCTAAATATAACAGAACGATAAAAGGAGATTTGAGTTGCCACCCCAAATCAGAGTTTTCTATTTTATTCCAATCAAATAAACAAATTGCCTACTAATACAAATATATGGAAAACAATTACTCTCTTCCAGATTACGCACAACAGAACATTCACAATGCCCAGAACACAATCCAAAATTATTTGGCACATGAAGAACAAGAAAATGTGATCAATTCTCAAGAGGAAAGATAATTAATAGAAACTGACATTTAGATGACCTGAATGCTTGAAGTAGTAAGCAATAATGTTAAAGTAACTATTATAATTGTGTTCAATGATATAAAAGACAATCTATTCATAACGAATAAAAAGATATGGACTCTTAGCAAAGATAAAGAAATTATAAAAAATAGAAATTTTAGAACTGAGAACTATTATATCTGAAATGAAATATTCAATAGATAGACATCAGTAGGATGGAGATAATAAGGAAAGTATCAGCATACAAGAAAACAGATTAATAGAATTTTTGCAACTAACCAGCAGAAAGGACCTTAAATTACCTTTTCTTTACTCAACTCAGCCAGTTGACATTTCCTCCTTTACCTCAGCAGAAGAACAGTTTAAAATTCTCTAAAGAGAGTAAAATGAAAGGTCTCTGGAACCAAGCATAGTTTATGGTAGTGGCATAATATTAAAAACAGGACAATAAGCCGGGTGCAGTGGCGCACGCCTATAATCTCAGCGGCTCAGGAGGCTGAGGCAGGAGGATTGCAAGTTCAAAGCCAGCCTCAGCAAGGGCAAGGCACTAAGCAACTCACTGAGACCCTGTCTCTAATAAAATACAAAATAGGGCTGGGGATGTGACTCAGTGGCCAAGTACCCCTGAGTTTAGTACCTGGCTCCAAAAAAAAAAAAAATACAAAAAACAGAACAATAACATGTAAGTTAGATTCTTGACTATGGAGTAACTCCCACCCACCACCCTAGGGATCTTTCTCAAAATTTTATCTGCCATATTTATGTCCTCTAAACAAGGTATTAGAATGTTCTACCTTGGGGAATCTTACCAATCCAGGAGAAAAAACCCAGTGATCTGATAGCCAGGTGTCTGCTCTCTAGGAAAGGGACCAACCATTTTGTTTCCAGGAGAATATATGTCTAGATGACTCTACTCCAGGAGTAAGGTGAAGAAAGACGGCCAGGCGTCCATCCAGTATGGGATACCCCTGTTTTTCAGGTCCAACCATATTTCTCATCCTCTGCTATGTCAAATATCCATAGCAAGGAGGTTAAAGGGATGTCTAGGAAGCAAGGAACAGAGGGAGTCTTTTATTACATTCTCTTTTCTAATATTGAATTTTGAACTATAAGCATATATTATTCATTCAAACACTAAAACATCAATTTTCCATATTTTTATTGGTGCATTTTAATTGTACATAATGGTGGGATTCATTGTTACATATTTGTACTGGTACTCAGTAATACAATATAATTTGGCCAATATCTTTTCCCACTATTTTCCCTTTCCCTTCTAATGGTCTGTTTCCTTTACTGATCTCCCTTCAGTTTTCATAAGATTCTCTCCACCACTGTTTTCCTTTTTCTTCTCTAGCTTCCATATGTGAAAGAAAACATATGACCCTTGAATATCTGAGTTTGGCTTTTTTTTTGTCTTTAACATAATATTCTCAAGATCTCAATGACATAATTTTGTCCTTCTTTATGACTGAATAAAATTCCATTGTGTATATATACCACATTTCCTTTATCCATTCATCAGTCGATGGACACCAAGGTTGGTTCCATAGTTTGGGTGTTATGAATTGTGCTGATATAAACGTGGGTATGCATGCACTGCTGTGTTGTGCAGACTTTAATTCTTTAGGACAAATACTGAGGAGTGTATAGCTGGATCATATGGTAGTTCCATTCCTAGTCTTTTGAGGAAAGTCCATACTAATTTCCGTAGTGGTTGTACTAATTTACAATTCCACCAACAAGGCAGAAGTGTTCCTTCTTCTCCACATCCTCCAGCATTTATTATTATTTGTATGCTTGATGACTGCCATTGTAACTGAAATGAGATGAAATCTCTGTGTAGTTTTGTTGTTTTTGTTGTTGTTGTGTTTTGTTTTGTTTTGTTTTGTTTTGGGTTTTTTTTTTTTTTTTTTGCAGTGCTGGGGATTGAACCCAGGGCTTTGTACTTGCAAGGCAAGTACTCTACCAGCTGAGCCATATCCCCAGCCCTCTGTGTAGTTTTTTTGTTTTGTTTTGGTTTGGTTTTTTTTGGTACTGGGGATTGAACCCAGGGGCCCTCGACCACTGAGCCACATCCCCAGCCCTATTTTGTATTTTATTTAGAGACAGGGTCTCACTGAGTTGCTTAGGGCCTCGCTAAGTTGCTGAGGCTGACTTTGAACTCACAATCCTCCTGCCTCAGCCTCCCAAGTGGTGGGATTACAGGCGTGCACCACCGCGCCCGTCGCTCTGTGTAGTTTTGATTTGCATTTCCCTACTTGCTTAAGATGGTGAAAATTTTCTCATATATTTGCTGGTCATTTGCTTTTCTTTTGAGAAGTGTCTGTTTAATTCATTTGCCTACTTAATAATTAGGTTATTTGTTGTTTTGATTGCTAAGTTGCTGAGGCTGGCTTTGAACTCGCGATCCTCCTGACTCAGCCTCCCAAGTCGCTTGGATTACACGTGTGCGCCACCACACCGGGCTCTCTTCACATTCTTAATTGCTTCCTTTGCTGTGCAGAATGTTTTTCATTTGACATCATCCATTTATTAATTCCTGGCATTATTTCCTAAGTTTTAGGGGTCCTTTTGAGAAAGTCATTGCCTGTGCCTATAGGTTGGAATGTTCAGCCTACATTTTCTTCTAGGACTTGTGTAGTTTCAGATATAATTCCTGGGTCTTTCATCCATTTTGAGTTGACTTTTGTGCAAGGTGAGAGATAAGGATCTGGTCTCATTCTTATACACATAGATAACCAATTTTCCCAACATCATTTGTTTCAAAGGCTGTCTTTTCTCTTTGTATTCTGAGCACTTTTGTCAAAGATCAAATGACTCTAGACGTGGGTTTGTCTGTGTCTTCTGTTTTGTACCATCGGTCTCTGCGTCTGTTTTTATGTCAGAACCATGCAGGTGTTGTAGAGCATTAATTTTTAAGTGCTTAGAAAGGGATTAATAGAAAAAATTGAGGAAACATCCCAAAAGTGCCGCAAAAGAAAAGTCAAAGCATAGAGGTAATAGTAATAGTTCTAAGAGAAAAAAAAAAAAAATGAAGAAAACAGAATGGAGGAAATTGTCAGAGAAGTAATAGAAAGCATTCCAGAATTAAATAATTTGAATCGATAGATTGAAAGTAACCACAAAGTGTTCCACCTAATGAATGAATAAGCAAGGATTCACACTATATCAGACAAGAAGGGAGCAAGAGGAGGAGGGGGAGTTAGGAGAGGAAGAGGATGAGAAACTAAAAGTATTTATAGAGAACAAAACAGTCACATGCAAAAAAGAAATCAGAAAAGCATCAGAATGATCAACAGCACCACTGGAAATCAGAAGAAACTGAATCAATACTATCTTAAAAATTTTGAAGAAAATTGTATGGATACCTAGAATTCTATTACCCGCTAAATGATAAATCAGGTACGAGAATGAAGACATTTTCAAATGTGCAAGGAGTCTAGTATTTTACCTCCAATACACCTTCTTTGTATTAAGCAAGCTTCTAGAGAATATGCTCCAGAAAAATAAAGCAGCAAAATAAAATATAGGTATAAGGCACAAGAAAGGCATAATGAAAATCCAGAAGATTGCTGGACAGCAGTTTAAGGGAAAGTGAAGTACAGATTAGAGCAGGAGGATAAAGGGTTCAAGGAGGGAAGTGTTGGAGCACAGTGGGACTGACTGATCATCCAAAAAATATTTGACCAACTGAAAGCAAAATCAAAAGTGTGCGACAGATCTGAATGATCATGGTAAAGGGATTAAAGAAATACAAGGAAATGAAAAAGCAAGGCAAGCTTTATCTTTAGCAAAAACAAAAGTTTCTAAAACAAACAAAATACAATTATAGCATACCACTTGGCTCAGAGGTAAACATTAGATACACACCCATAATAAATACCAGAAATGACTTAACCATAAATTTGATCAAATAACATTGATAGAATAAGAGAAATGAAATTAGGAATATACAAAAGCTAAACTTGACTGTTGTTATAGAAACTCATAGAGCATATCTAAAATTGACAAATAAATAATAGTGTATGCATATTACTTATAACCAGAAAGTTAATACCAGAATAATTAGCTGAAAGAATGGATTGGAAATGACTACCTCTGAAACAGATTGGCTTTAGAAGTGGGAACTGGTTTTTTGTTTTGTTTTGTTTTATTTTGTTTTGTTTGTTTTTCATTAGTAGTCTTTAATTGGAATTTGATTTTTAACTAGGCCATGTTGAACTTTGATAAATATAAAAATAGTTTAAGATAAAAATCTATAATAAAGGCTGAATTGCCACCCATTAAATATATTCCAAAGAGCAGGGAACTGTGGTCCACTCTAGTAACCCCAGTGTATTAGTCAGGGCTCTCCATCTTTGGCATCTCTTAATCCAGTCAAGTTGACAATTCAAATTGACCATGACACCCAACGACTCAGGAGGTTGATGCAAAAGGATTGCATCTCAGCAATCCTGTCTTAGCGATCCATCTTAGCAAGACCCTGTCTCAAAACAAGAATGGTATGAATCTACATCATGCACAACCACAGAAAGGAAAAGCTGTAACCCATTTGTGTACAATGAATCAAAATGCAGTCTGTAAAAAAATAAAAATTAAAATAAAATTTTTTTAAAAAGTCAAAGGACTGGGGTTGTGACTCAGTGGTAAAGCACTTGTGGGTACAAGTCCCAATATGAAAGAAAGAAAGGAAGGAAGAATCCTAAGAATGATTCCAGAAGGGGTGATAATAATGACAACTAAAATTTAAGTCACAATCACTATCTACCCATACTTTGTCTAAACAAACTAAATAGTAACTGACTTAATCCTCATAGCATTCTTATGTTCCTGTTTTTCAAAGAAACTGAAGCAGAGCCAAGTTAATTAACTTGCCTGAGACTCATGAAACTCTAATGCTCCAGTCTGGATTTGGACTGTGACAGAAGGTTCCAGAATCTAAGCAAATTAATTGTCCCTTTAGGGATGACTTTCTTTTAACTCCTCTCTTCTTTCTTTCTGTTCTATGCTCTATTTAGGGTCAATGATTCCAGTACACATAAAACCTGTTAAAGGGGCTGGAGTTGTGGCTCAGTGGTAGAGCACTTGCTAACATGTGTGAGACACTGGGTTCGATTCTCAGCACCGCACATAAATAAATAAATAAAATAAAGGTCCATGAACAACTGAAATATACATATATACATGTATGTATATATATAAATATTAAAATAAACTTCAATGTTTTAAAATATTCAAAAATAATATTTGCAAGAATTTTTAAAGCGAATATTTTTATGACTACTAGTTATATAAATTATAAAATGATGATTATCCATTATGTGAGAATTTATTTTAAAAATCAGAAAAATAAAAAGAACCAATTATTCTCCTCTCCAAGATTTAAGTTCAGCAGATCTCTGGAGCTGGACAGAGAGGTTTGAAGACCACTATGGGGGAGGGGGAAAGATTCTGAGTTTATAAAGCTTCTCTTGAAACCATTGAAGTCTGCAGCTATTTAAATCTTAGAGCATCCTCATCAGAGCAAGAACACAATGTCATAGTAACATTCTTCTGTCTAGAAGTGACATTTCCCCACATATGGGCAGCAGCCACATCATACTAATGGCTTTGCAGAAAAAGTACTAGTATCACCCTGTCCCAATTATCCTGGTCCCTGAGCTACTCCGTCAGGGAATACCAGGCAACCTCATTGTATAGCCCAACGGATGGGTTTGGAAATAGATGCATAATCTCCTTAAGTCAGCATATGCTAGATTGGTTAGTCAAAAAATCATGACTTTTTTTCAAATTGTATATTTATGACAATGTTTTATCTTCTAGGTCCTCTGCCAATACTGAATTCTCAGTTTTTAATCCCTGAACTGTGAGGAGGCTCCTGGATTACTGAGTGGGTTTTTTCACCATATTCTGTGAAACAAGTTCCTTTAGGAAAAATATCTTAAACCTTACTTGTTGAACACTGCTCACACCCAAATCTATTTATTGTTTATACTAAGCATGCAGACTAGTAGCATTATTCTTCTTTTAGATATGAGAAGACTAAGGCTCACAGTGGTTAAGCAACTTACCCAAAATTACAGTAAGATCTCAATAACTGTAATTCGAATCCAGTTGTATTAACAGATTTCTCTATTACCCAAAGTGTTCTTAGTTTCTCTTATCTTCAAGAACAAAGCCATAATATATTTAACTGATTCAGACCCATGGAATCTTTTCAAAGGTCAAATGTCTTATTCACAAGGAGGTGCTAGAACCCTGATGAGAAATGAATACTTCAAATAATGGTTTGATATACAGTCAGAAGCAGAGAAATGTCATTCATTAAAATCACATACGCTAAAGGTCAGCCTAACTTCACAAGCATTGTCTTGAGGTTTTTTGGAGAAGAGGGGGAAAGTGTGGTGTTTAAATCATTTAAATGACCTCTTAAGTTTCCCTTAGTTTCAACATAATTCCTTAGTCAATTGATGGCACTTTCAGCTCTGAAGGGTTTTTGCATATATTTGATGTTCTGAAACTTACCCTTCCTTTGAAAGAACATCAGTTATCTTCCAGAGAGCTCTGGGAACATTGTACAGGTCTATATGTGTCTTTTGGGGGATATGGTTTTTCACATAAAATATTGTTTTGAACATTTAAAGCTGTCTTTGCTAATCTTCCATTTCTTAGAAATTGGAACATCACAGTAACATAATAAAAGAGCAGTTGTCTATAATTTGCACAGCTAAATCTGTCTTCCAGGTTGTCAAATATGCAAGTGTATTGTTTGGAATAATAGTTAATAATAGCTTCCAAGCAAGTCGGAAATAGAGCCACTATCATTTAAAAGCTGGAGCCAAAAGGCACTGCCTCTCCAGTAAGATACTGAGTTAATGAGGAAGACCTTTTTCAAGTCAATACGCAGCAGCATCATTTGGAGTTATCTGGTGCCCACTACCTTGAACTTCAAGTTGCTAACCCATTGCAATGTGATCACTAAGAATAGACCCATCACCGCCTCTTCAGCAAGGGCTTGAGCTAGACAGCTGGCACTTGATCTGAGTTTTGCAGGAAATGAGGACTAACAGAAAGAATAAGGCCCGGGGTTTATAGCGTTTCAGTTGAGAACAGGGCAAGCTATTGGATTAGGAAAGGGAGTAACTTTAAGACTCTGAGATTCAAGGGCACCTGGAATTGCTCCTTTGATGCACAGCCCAGAAAAGCCTTCCCAGATCCCCCAGGACAGATTTGGCCCTGGGTATTCTCCACCTGTCCCTCTGGGATCACCCTCTATTCTTTCCTCTCAGTGTTGTGTCCCACGAGGCTGACCTCTAAAGGACTGCCACCAGAATGCTCCACTTCCTGTTGGCTTTGACCAGTGAGGGTAGCAAATGCTGAGAGAGTAAGGATGGAGCATTGATCTTGCCATACAGCAGGACCTGAGTTCCTCTACCTAAAGCTCGGCACACAGTCTCAACTGCTGCTCTCACCAGTTTCATACCCCTCTGCCCTGTCGCCCTCACACTTACAGGCAGCAGTGATTTTTTGGCTGTTGCTGGTCCTGGTACCTCTCCATCCCTTGCTGGTTTTCTCGGAACCTGCTCCACTGCAGGGAACTCTCATCGATACCACTTCTGAACAGGTTATTCGCTTCCTGTGGGCTTCTGACTGATAGCCTGGTTCTCATTTTCTTCCTTTGTAGCTAGTTGAGGTTGGCTCTTGCTCAGCTTTTGGAGAATGTAAAGCTTGGTAAGATGTGTAACTGTCCAGCATGCTTGAGACTTAGCCCAAGCTCAGCTATTAGCTCTCTCTGTGAAACTGAACAAGTTGTCAAAACTTCTCTGTCTTGTTTTTAAGGCTTTAGCAATTCCGATGCCCAATGCATTCTCCTCCTCCAATCCACCCCTCCAGTCAGGCCCTTTTCAGAACCAGGTGTCCCTGACAGCTACAACACACAATCTCCCACTTAACACCTCTCTTCTCCAGTAACATGATACTGTCTTTGCCAACAGATGCTACCTCTCATGTCTCCCCCAAAGTGCAGAGCGCAACTCTTAAGCAAACTTCTTGGTCCTTGTTAACTAAAACACTTGGAAGCAACTCAATGTATGTAAATTTATATCAATAGCAAAACACATTTATCCATGTATTTTATGACCACTTTGTTTTCATCTTCTGTTTTGTCCTCTAAGTCCTTATGAAATGTAAAAATGCAACATATGGCACCTTCTGCTATGTAGGTAGATATATTAACATATACGTACATATGTGTTATCTGTGAGTCTATTCATCTTTCAGTTGTTAATTTAACCTGGAATCAGGGGTAAATGGTAGAGTCACGACATAAAGAAGATGGGCTCTCGTTTCATCTTCTACTCCGGCTACTTATTGCATCATCTTGGCCAAGTTGCTAGGACTTTCAGGTCCTATTTCCTCTTTGTAAAACACGATAATTCCTTCTCTGTTGCAGGTTATTGTTGAGGATTAAATTACTTATTTTATATAAAGTAACTGACACATAGAAGATGCTTAATAAGCATTTGTTTCCTTCATCCCAGAATTCTGGCTTTCATACACATACACACAACCAAAAAAAAAAAAAATTCCAGAAATTCTACGAAAGTTCTCTTTTTGTAAGAGTTCTCTATTCTTTGAGTCAAACTGCCCCGGACTAGAAGATCTGACACCAGAAGTCTTACAGATTGACAAAATAAACTTTCTACTACTGAGACCTTCAAATTAATCTTACAAAGTCTCTCAAGGTCAAATATTTAGTCATCAGAATGTAGGTGATTTATAAGACGACTTTGGAATAGTAAAGACTTGAGTTCTGTTACCTCCTGGGTCTTAAGAAACTGGACATGCCGCTAAGAAATAATCAGGTGGGTGCAATCTGCTTGGTGGTAGATATCTTTAGCCCAACTCATCAACCTGTCCAGTTTTACCAGCAAATAATAGGCAACAAGAAACTTCTGAGGGTGAAACGTGTCTACTACACATATGCAAATATGCGTATGTATATTGTTGGCAATTTATTATTATTTGCCAATGTGCCTCAGCAAAGTTGTTTTTAAAAACTACACAAAAATTAGTTTTGAGAAGGATAAAATAGGGCTGGGGATATAGCTCAGTTGGTAGAGTGCTTGCTTTGTAAGCACAAGGCTCTGGGTTCAATCCCCAGCACGGCAAAAAAAAAAAGAAAAAGAAAAAATATACATTGGCCGATGCACTTGTGTATTTTACTGTAAGTTATATCTCAATAAAGTATAAATAAATAAAGCAAGATGTCAAATAGTGAACATAGGATGCTACCTTTTATATAAGAAATAGAGTATAAGAATATATATGTTTGTGTTGTTGTCTTCATAAAATGTTCTGGAAAAATAAGAACCTATGACAAAACCTAGAGTCCAGGGAGAAGAAAATGAGGATGGAGGAAGGAGTGAAGCTTCTCAACATACACCTCTTTGCAGCATCTTGCTCCTTTAACTCTTGAAAACAAAAAGTAAATCATCTTTACAGAAAAGTGGGTAACCAAAGATTGAGGTAGGGGCAAAGTGGGTACAAGGAAGATAAATGGCTCCATGGATATTTTCTGAACTCAGTAACACTTTTTTTTTTTTGGTACTGGGGATTGAACCCAGGGGCAGTCGACCACTGAGCCACATTTCCAGCCCTATTTTGTATTTTATTAGAGACAGGGTCTCACTGAGTTGCTTAGGGCCTCGCTAAATTGCTGAGGCTGACTTTGAACTCGCGATCCTCCTGTCTCGGCCTCCCAAGTGCTGGGATTCCAGGCGTGCGCCACCGCGCCAGGCTTCAATAACACTTTGAAAGTATAAACAAGAAAGGCCCAAATTGGAAAGTTCAGCAATGTTCAGTGACAATGCTATCCATAGTTTGAGGATACTGAGCAGATGTGATCTGTAATCTGCTTACCACACAACTTATCTTTTGCCCAGAAGCATAAAGAAATCACCATACAGCTGTCCCTCAGTTCCAGCAGGGGTTGGGGGTTGGTTCCAGTCCCACCCACTCCCCATCATAGCAAAATCCATAGATGCTCAAATAAGGTGTGTGGTATACATATATGTAACCTACGCAATCCTTTCATATACTATAAATCTTCTCCAGGTCCCCTACAATACTTAATTCAATGTAAATGCTGTGTAAATCATTGTTACACTGTATCATTTAGGGAATAATGACAAGAATGAAAATTGTGTACACGTTCAAAGCTTTAAAAAGATTTTGTTTTTGTTTTTGTGTTTTGCGTGTCCTAGGGATTGACACCAAGGGTGCTTTACCACAGAGCTGCATCCCCAGCCCTTTTTATCTTTTCTTTTGAGACAGGATCTCACTAAGTTGCCCTTGGCCTTGAACTTGTGATTCTGTTGACTCAACCTACCAGGTTGCTGGGATTACAAGTGAGCACCACTATGCCCAACTTAAAAAGTATTTTTGATCCGAAGTTGGTTAAATCGGTAGATAGAGAACCCTTGGATACAGAGAGCCAGCTGTACTCAAAACAGATTGCCCAGATATATTTTAAAGTAAATCAGTCCCAAACACCATATCCTACATTCCTGTTATGATACCAAATCAACCAAACAGTAAACATGCCTTGAGAGACATCTGCAAGGTGAACACACTTGTAGCATGGACAGGGACCTGAGGAGGGCAAATGGAAGATGAAGGTCATTCTCTTAGGGAGTTCAGGTTGGCTCACAGGTGAAAAGGCAGGAAATGGTTCTTGAAGGTTGTCAGCTGCTAAGTAAGGAGTTCAAAGGGGAAGGGACCAGCCAAAGATGACTTCAGTGACTTTAATTAACCTCTCCATTCCCTCTAGACATCATAGTGGCTGGAAAGGAAATGGGTTCAGCCTGTCTCCAGATAGAAAGGGGTCCAACATGGCCCATGTACTTCTTGACTATTCCCCTAGCTGATCTTTTAGTCAGTGCCTGGTAAGCCGATGTGGGCTCTTAAGAGACCTTCTCCCATGATCTGCCTTGCCCTCCTCCCCTGCCTTCCCCACCCCCTGGGGCCTGGCTTCATCCTGCTGCAGCTTCCTGAGTTCCAGCTAACAAGTCCTCTTGTCACTTGGATTAGTTTCATAGGGCCCTCCTGACAATGGGTCAACTGACCAGCTAGCTAAAACAATGGATATCTACTCTCTCACAGTTGTGGAGGCCAGAAGTCAGAAACCCAGGTGTCAGCAGGACCCTGCTCCCTCTGCTGGCTCTAGGGAAGGTCCTTCCTTGCCTCTGCCAGCTCCTGGTAGACCCAGGCATTCTTTGGCTTGTGGCAGCATCGCTCCAACCCCTGCTTCTGTTGTCACAAGCTGTCTACCTCTCTGTTTGTGTCTGTGTCTCTTCTCCTAGTTGCATTGGATTAAGGGTCCATCCTCTTCCCATATGGCCTTATTTTAATTTAAGATCTTAATTACATTTGCAAAGACCCCATTTCCAAATAAGTTCTCACAGGTATCAAGTGTTAGGACTTTGATATATCTTCATGGGGGTTGAGGAGACACACATCCTAGATGTCTATGTTCTACTGAGAGGGATCTCCACTGCACAAATAAGTCTCTTTTTTTCCTCATCTGTAAGGTATCCACAGCAATATTTTGATGAGTAATTATGTTAAGAGCCTCCCTCTCCACCACAGGATGCAATGAAGATGAACAAAGAGGTAAAGAGAGTAGAAAAACCACTTCCTTCCACCCTGAGAAGGATGAGCAAAGACAGGGGAGTCACAGGGGAAAGGGGTCTACCTTGCCACCGCTTATGGTCTGTTTTCATGCTTTCTGTCTTATGAGCTCATTAGATCCACCTTGAGTCATGTGAATGTTATGGCTGTAGTGGAAAGAAGGGTAGAACCCTGCTCTGCCACCAACTCTGATAAGTTCTGTCACTTTTCTGATCCTTTTTCCTGACTGTAAAACAAAAGGTTTGAATGAGATTATGCAGGTCCTTTTCAGTTTGCAAATGTCCCAGTTTCATGGTGACATTTGGGGGTTTCCTGCTGTCACCACACTGGGTTAACCAGAGGTAACTGACTGGAGGTATGACAGGCAGGTCTGGCTGGGGTCCCCCACTGAGATGCTGCCCATGGCTCCTCTGCTGTCTACATGCCTGGAAGACCAGAAGCCTGAATTGACAAAAAGGAAGGGAGGGCAAGGTGATCCTACAGACACGCAGCAGGCCCAGCTCCCCTGACACTCCAGACACAGAGTCGCTGGGTTCCTACAACACCTGCTTTTCAACCAGTCCCTTTCCCTGCTCTCTGGCACCTTCCTCAGAGCAGGGCAAGGGAAATTGAAAAAGAACAGTTAGGATTCGTGCGTATTAGTGCTTGACTTAGAAGGCTTAAATTTCCTGAAACTTGACCTGTCAGCATCCCTGCTCCTTTGATATCTCCCCCATGCAGTCCCGTTGCCCTCCTCTTCCTGACCATCCAGTCCCACAGGGTGCCGGATTCATTCCCATAGACACATATTCATCCATCCAATCAACAGGCAGTTCTCAAGAATGCACAGTGTAAGATGCTCTCGCTACTCCTAAGGAGTTTGCAGCAACAAAAGGATAGGAAGAGTTCAGGTGGCCTCTGTTCTGCCAGGGCCTTCATAAGAGGGTCACCAGGAGGACAATAGACCAGAGAACAAGGGGACTCCTTACACTGTGTTTTGGAGACCTGGCCACTTAAAACTTTAAGGCCCTCATCTTGGGGGTAAGAAGCAGTCTGTACCGAAAGTTTCTATGGCTCCTTAGGCCATATTTTATGCAATTTGGTATCTCCTGTGTTACCAAATGCTGAGCCACTGATGAATGCTGATTGTGTATCCACTGGTGACTCTGCCTGGTAAGCTGCCCTCCCTACCCTCCACCTCCCCCACCTCCCAAAGCCCCATGAATCAGGACCATCCCAACCATGTGCCTCCTCAGTGGTCAATGCTGACCTCCAGTGCTTATGATCACAGTTTTTCATTCAGATTACAAAATTTTTTCCACATTGCAACACAAGCCTCCACCAGAGATTGCTCCTCCCTTCACTGTTCCATTTCTCAAGTCTTGTTTTTACATTGATTTCATCCCAGCAGCTTTATTTCAAGTGAATTCAAGCAGATTTCCTCTTTTAACTTAATTCAATCTTAGAGAAAATTGGCCTCAAGCACATTAAAAGAGCCCTGACCCTGTGCTGATGCTGTCTGTTAAGCATAGAGAGCATACTTTCTCCTTTTTTTTGCCTCAGTCGCATCTAGCCCAAGTCCACTTCTCCTGCATGCTCCTTGGGTTTAGTTCTTTGAGAATAACTGCTTGGAACTTTTTTCTTTCTGCCTGAAGATCTAAGAAGACCTGAGAACCAAAAGGACATGGGTAGAGGACTGGAAGACGGAGTCACAGCGAGCCTGGGATCATGACAGGCTCACCTAAGGCTCACCTACTTATGTGAACTTCACAGTACCACCAATTAGGTCCTGTGTTTCTAAATGTAAATTTCTGCAAGTAAACCATTTCAAAGCCGAAGAGCTTATATCTCACAAGTGTCTCATTGTAGCAAGGTTTGTAGGCAATGCTCTTCTTTGCTTCGCACATTATCAATTAGGGTGGTTCAATTAGGGATTGAAGGATCACTTCCCAGATATTTATTCTCATTCCTGGGAAGTTGGTGCTAGGGGGAGGATAGGAGCTCAGTCAAAAGAATTCAGTTCCTCTCCACATGGACCTACTTGGCTTCTGTCACCATAGTTAGGTTCCGAGAGCCAATGTCCAAGAGAATATGGCACATTTATGACCTAACCTCAGACCTTACATAGGGTCACCTCCACCATCCTCTGTTGGTACAGGTAGTTATGAAGTACCACTCATGTCCAAGGGAAAAAAAAACACAGTGCCAGCACTGGATGAGAGGTGTGTCGGTGTCACATACTAAGAACAAATGGACAGTAGAATGAATTGGACATTATTACCCTATGTGCATGTATGATTGCACAACCAGTGTAATTCTACACGAAGTACGAACAGAAGAACGAGAAGTTATGCCCCATTTATATATGTTATATCAAAATGCATTCTGCTGTCATGGATAACTAATTAGAATTTTTTTTTTTTTTAAAGAGCAAATGGGGTGGATTTATTATTATTGTGGACCTCTCTGGAAAAATCCAGACTGTCATAATTTACTTTCTGGCCATAAAAGTTTATATATGGACCTGGGACATAGCTTATTAGTAGAGCACTTGCCTAGCATGTGCAAGGCCCTGGATTCAATCCCCAGCACCACAAAATAATACCATATTAGTCAAGGATCTCTAGAGGAACTTAATTAACAGAGTATATATATATGTTAATAAAGGGGATTTATTAGATTGACTTACATGATCTGAAGTTGGATAGTTCCACAATGGCCATCTGCAGGCTGGAGCATCTCTGTAGCCGCTCAGTTCCATAAGCTGGATCCTCAGACAAGAGGAACGAATAATGCAGACCCAGTCAAAGACTGGAAATCTGGAAATTCCCTCAATAATCACAGATGAGCATCCACATTTGAAGAGTTAAGGAGCTCTATGGAGTCTACACATGATGGTAGCAGCAATTGACACACGCTCAAGAGGAATCAGCCTCCACCCACTGTGGCTTCCTTCCTCTGCTTTTTGACCCATCTGGGTCCCCAGTCTCTCCAACAGTGCTGCCCACTTTCAGGGCAGGTTTCCCCCTCAGTTTGCTGTCCTACTTGCCATTCATCTCTGGAAACATCCTCAGACACATCCAGAAGTCTCAATCCTCAGTGTTTCCTAGGTATCTCCCAATCCAATCAAGTTGACAATCCAAATTAACTATCACATATAGATAGATAGAAAGATGGATATAGAGTTATATAGATAGATAGATATCTACCCATATATATATGATGATTAATTTGGATGGTCAAATATATATGATATATATCATATATAGATATAGATAGATAGATAGATAGATACGGAGAGAGATCAATGGTACAGTGGTCATGTGCACTTGGCATGCACAAGGCCAAAGGATCAATCCCGAGCACCAACAAACAAACAAACAAAAATATTATACCTACCCTTCAACTCAAATGCTCAACCCAAACCCAAACCCCCCAAACTCCCAAGTCTCATCACACTATGTCCATTTGGAAGCCTAGGGTTTCTTTATCCAATTCCAATCTAGGTATAGATGAGGCTCCTTGGGCTTGAATCTTCTGAGAACAGCTCTTTGGAAACTTTCTCATTGTCTGAAGACCTACAAAGACCAATCAGCCAAAGGTTTCAGCACTGCCCAACACACACCAACATACAAGAATGGGACAGGATAACCACTATAGACTCTCACTAAAGAAAGGGAGAAATGGAGGCACATAGCCTTGTCTGAACCATAGCAATTCTGAAATCCAGCTGGGCACATGTTGCCAGCTCTTTGACAAGAACTCAGTACTACTATCTGGAAACTGTGCACTGTCCCCTCTGGAGGCTTAGTTCTTCTCTCTTTTTTTTTTTTGGTACTGGGGATTGAACTCAGAGGCACTCGACACTGAGCCACATCCCCAGCCCTATTTTGTATTTTATTTAGAGACAGGGTCTCACTGAGTTGCTTAGGGCCTCGCTAAGTTGCTGAGGCTGGCTTTGAACTCACGATCCTCCTAACTCAGCCTCCCAAGTGCTGGGATTCCAGGCATGTGCTGGGATAACCATGCCTGGCTAGTTCTTCTCTCTTAATCTTCCTTCTTTTTGCAAAAGGTAAGCCTGTGTTATAGTGGAGTTCTTTTCTCAACTTGCTTCCTCTCAGTAGAAGTTTGGGGGTTCACAATCTCTTTTCATCTTGTGCAGTCTCTATTCTTTTCAGTTCACACTGGCACGGATTCTTTGAAAAACCCTGTAGGTACTTGGTGGATCAATTAATAAGTCTGTACATGAGATATGTCACACCACGAATATCTTTGAGACAAGCTCTCTTTCTACCTTGAATACCTGGTGAGGTATCTGAAGACAATGCCTTCAGAATTTTGAATGCCCTCTTGTTTTAAATGGATAGAATCATGCCTTTATGATCCTTGCAAAGCCTTTTGTCTGTCTGAGAGGTTAGATGAGGCATCACCTTACATCTTTCTATTGTCTTAACAAAGGATCTCAGAGGCCACCATGAATTCATTCCTTAACTGGAAGTCATTTCTTCACTTTGGAATATTTTGCTTACCAGAGAGATTGGGCATAATAAAATCCTAATTTTTAACCCAGAAAGCCCTAACTTACCTATATATCTTCTAGATTTTGCTTGCTAACTGAGTAGCTCCTTTTTAAGCTCATTTCTCTTCATTTCCTTTCTTTAAAGCCAACTAGAAGAAGGCAGGTAGAACCTCCAACATTCTAACCAGAAATCTCTTAAACTAGAGCATCAAGTTTATTAGGTACATTTCCTTCTTTTAATACATTATTGCAGGTGACAATGCTGTTAAATTTTCTGCTACTACATAACTAGGGTCCCCTTCTCTCCAGCTCCCAGTAATATTGTCTCTATTTTCTTTGCTCCTTCACTAATATTTTCTTCAAGGCCTTTGGGTTGCTGTCCCAACCCAAAGCCGAAACCATATGTTTGAACTTTTTATTTAGCAGAAACCTATTCCCAGTACCAAAATACAGCAGTTATCCATTGCTTCATAAACAATCCCCAAATCTAGTGGCGTAGAAGAACAATAATTTATTTAACTCACAAATTTACCCTTAGACTAGGGCTTGGTGGAAAAAGTGCTTTTTCTACTCTTGCAGTATTAACTAGGATAATCTGACTGGTGGATTGAGACCCACTTTCAGAATGATTCACTTACAAGCCCAACAAGACAGTGCTAAGAGCAGGGGACATGACTAACTGGGAGAGCACTTGCCTCGCACGCACGCACAAGGCCCTGGGGTTCCATCTCCAGTGCCACAAAAGAAGAAGGAGGAGGAGGAGGAAGAGAAAAAGGAGGAGGAGGAGGAGGAGGATGAGGAGGAGGAGGAGGAAGGGATTAAGATAGTGTTCAAGGTGCTATTGGCTCAGCAGTCTAGGCCTAGGGGCTCAGTCCCTCTCCACGTAGGCTTTTCCATGGGCAGCTTGGCTTCCTCATGTCAGAGTAGCTAGGTCCAAGAGTGAGCACACCAAGAGAACAAGGGAGAAAGCATGGCATTTGTATGATTTAGCCTCACTAGCTTCTACCTCACTGTACCAGTCAAGGCTGCACCACAAAGGTCTACCCAAGCTCACAAGGAGGGAATCTAAACCCTACCACCTGTTAGGAAGAGTGTCAATGTCACATTGTGAAAATAGCATGTGAGATGGGATAGATGATTGATTGATCGATTGATAGGTAGATAATAGATGATAGATAGATAGATAGATAGATAGATAGATAGATAGATAGATGATAGATAGGTAATAGATGATAGATGATACACAATCTATGCAAAAATGCATCTGATCTGCTGTGATGGTTAATCTTGAATGCCAACTTGATTGGATTGAGAGATGCCTAGAAAATTGTTAAAGCCTGTGAGGGTGTTCCCAGAGATGATCCAGACGTTGGTCAGTGAACTAAGGAGGGTAAACCCACCATGAAAGGGGACAGCCCAATCCAATATGCTGAGGACCCAGATAGAACAAAAAAAAAGAAGGGGAAATCTCATATGTTCACCCAAACTTGGTTCTTCTTGAGCAGGTCAATTTTTTGCTGCTACCATGAGCAGTGGACATCAGACTCCAGATTCTCTAACCTTTAATGAGGACTTGCCCTAGGGAGTCTCCAGGGGCCTTCCAGGTCTTCAGTCTCAGATGGGGGCTGCATCATTGGTCCTTCTTCTGAATCTTCCAGCTTCTTGGACTGAGCAGCTACTGGTTCCTCCACTCTCTAGCCTGCAGATGACCTCTGTCCAGCCTCTGTCGTGTAAGCCAATCTAATGAGTCACTTCTTTAAATTATATACATGTTCTGTTGGTTCTGTTCCTCTTGGGAATCCAACTAATACATCTACCATGAAGGTTCAGGAAAATAATGTAAAAAATAACATCAAGGATATAACCTAGAACTCTAAGGCCCTAACTGGACCTGAGTCTTGTTTCTGAGCTTATATTGCTGTCTCACTATTGAAGGTAAAATATGCTTGTTCCTCTGCCTGTTTTTTAAGGCACTCCACAATCTGGAACCACCCACTGCACAAAATCCATCTAATAACATGGCAATGCAGACTCTCCCTCTAGCAGCCTAGCTGCCTTGTCTGCTCTAGCATATGCCTTGTACCTTATTCTAGACTTAACACTTGTTCTATTTTACCTGCCTGAGCTGCCTTCTTTACCTGTCCCCAATTTATTCAAATTCTTCAAGAATTTGTATTATTATATTATGTATTATTATTATTGTATCCAGCAGCTCTCTATTGAGTTTACACTGTGTGCCAGGCCTATGCTAAGCAATAGAGATATGAACATGAAGGGCCAGGTCTCTGACTTCAAGAAGCTTATACTCTGTAGATAGAGGGAAGGGAGGGGTGGGGGCGGGGTGGGGGGTAAAAATAACAACAGAATGTGTGACAGATACCATTGCCCTGTGTACATGCATGAATGCACAGATGGTGTGACTCTACTCTGTGTACAACCAGTGAAACAATAGCTGTACTCCATTTGTGTTCAATGAATCAATAAGTAAATTAAAAATAAATAAATAAAAAAAAAGAAGCTTATACTCTAACAAGGAGACAGACAGACAGACAGACACACACACACACACACAACACACACACAGTCACACACACACACACACAAGAAAAAAAATGTATAACACCCGAAAATTATTGCCATAATGGAGATGTGTCTGCGGAGAACCCAGGAGAAGCATCCCAGGCTACCTGGAGAAAGAAGACTTCAGAAAGAAGGAAGCACTAGAGCAGACTGGAAGGATGAGTTGGAGTTGGCTCAGCAGCCAAAGCAGCAGGGAAGAGGCAGCACAACAAGACAGTAGGACAAGGAGAAGGAGACCTGGGGCTTGCCTGTGCCTTTCTCCACTCCCAGGGACATGCTTCTCTAGTAGACTTTTGGGGGTATACCCTATTTCTTTGGGGCATAGGAAAGAAAAAAACCAGTACGGAAGTATGTGGTTTCATAGTGAGATTAAAGTTGACGAAAGTTTAATAGAGTTTATGTCCACTGTACTACATCTGCTTCCTTGGTTCAGTTAAATGTTGTCACTCAAAATGACTTCTGGCCACTGACTCTTGAATCATTCTAAGCATGTGACTCAAATGTTCCTCTAGCAGCTACCAAGTAGGACAAAGATGGCAAGGGCAGCCACAAGCTGGCATCAGGAAACAGAGTAAGTCTAGAGATGATGACTACCCTTTAAGTCATAAGCAGTCAAGTCAGGCAAGGAGTGGAAACAATGAAAAAAGATATATCATGATAATGCATCCCAGTTCTTTCTCTTTGCTAGAACTTAGCTTTCTTATCCATACATGAAGGCATTATACTAGTAAAAGCCACCAAAGTCCCCCACCACACTGACAGTGTGTAAGTCTGTGACTCCCTCCCCAGGCTAGCCCATTCTTTCCTCAGGTAGCTCCAGCCTGGCATGGCTCCTTAGTGTTCAAATGTTTAAGAATATTCTTAAAAATTGGGCTACTGCTGTAGCTCAAGGGTATAGCACTTGCCTTGCACGAGTGAGGCACTGGGTTCTATCCTCAGGACCACATAAAAATAAATACATTTTAAAAAAAGAATACTCTTAAAAACTAAAACTGCCAGCCGGGCGCGGTGGCACATGCCTGTAATCCCAGCACTTGGGAGGCTGAGGCAGGAGGATCATGAGTTCAAAACCAGCCTCAGCAACTTAGCGAGGCCCTAAGCAACTCAATGAGACCCTGTCTCTAAATAAAATACAAAAGAGGGCTGGGGATGTGGCTCAGTGGTGGAGTGCCCCTGGGTTCAATCCCCAGTACCAAAAACAAACAAACAAACAAACAAACAAACTAGAATGGAAAGAAGATGGGAGAATGATTGCCAGCAGAGACCAATTGTTTGGGGAAGTAAGGCCAACATAATAGGCCTTCAATGGTGCAGAGGAAGGTATCTCCTTTGAAGATCATTTTTAAGGGCAAAACACAGAATCATAGCAACTCTGATTGAACCTCAAAGGGAGGAGCTGAAGAACTGCAAGGAAACCAACCAACTTGCACATTTGCTGATGCTCTTTCAGAACACATTGCAAGTATTTCCACCCACTACCATGAACGGCAAGAAGAGTGAAGGAACATGTCCACTTTCGAAATCTAGATGTGCATCCATTAAACGGTCCCTTACAAACCCAAACTTTCTTAAAACTTTTGGCTTGGAGTTTACACAAAGATAGTCTTTTACGACATAATCTAATATTTACACTCGTAGAGTACCTCCATAGAAGCACTATGATATCCTGTGACTCTATAAACACCCTGCTGGAATACCACATGCCTACAGGTGTCTAGGAAGGATGAACCTACTATAAATAGTAAGCACCCCATCTGATCTATAGCTGGCATATAGAAAAGGGTAGCTATGACTCGTCTCATTGTTTGATCATAATGCCCTAAGTAGCAGAAGGAAATACCAAACTAGAGGATGACAAAAACAATTCTTTCTCATAGGTCCCAGCAACTCACAGTCAGAGTAACCCAAACATTTCTTTTTAAGAGACAACTATTTAAAACCACTTACCATATTCTCTTGAGGACCAAAGGAACTTCCCTTCTGAAGTTCTAATGATTTAGTCTGCTGAAATGAACTGACAATAGACAGATTAAAAGGAGAAGATTTACATATTATTACATGCATAATAATGGGGCATCCCAAGAATTAAAAGTGAGTACCCAATACCCTAGTGGGGTACCCTTCTTCATATGGGAGAGGAAAATGCGAGATGTAGGAAGTTTTAGAGGGGTAGGAGAGAGGGAATAAAAGTTCCTCTGGACTCTGGGTACAGTGTTTGATTTTCTGTGATGTACTTTTTTTTTTTTGCTTTTTTATTTAATAACTATCAAAAACTATAGTATACTGTTTCCATCATTTGTGTACTCATGATAGTTAAGTCAGAAGAAAAATCTTAACAATGAGATCTTTATGGCTTAAAAATCTTAAGTGTAGAATAAAGTCTTGTTATTTGTGGTAGATCTGATCCATAGTTGTCTCAATTACTGAATTTTCCATGACTGAGACATTGCTCCTAGGGGAGATACAGGATTAGGTTCCTGCAAGAGTCTGGTGACAATATTTTGTCAATCAATTAATACATAATCTCGTTTTATATATGTTTTGTTTAAAGATGTCTAATATATATTACAAATAGCTGTATAGAAGATTTCTTTATAATTAAACATGATTTCAATTATAGCACATATAATACGCTCTACCATAATAGTTGAATTCTTTCACTCAGTCATACATACACACAGTACACATACAGAATGCTCATAAAGACAATAAACAGTACTGTGAACACATACTTTCTAATACAGAAAAGCAAATAAAGTTCTGGAAAAAGCATTAAGCAAAAGTGAGGCATTTGTGATACAAATTGAATCTTCCTTGGTTAATGAAATTGCAATAAGGGGATTGAAGGCAATTGTGTTCCTTCTTGGTGGATCTGGTCTTTAGGTAGATAAGGGGAACTTAATAGAAAGTCCCTACCTGCACTTTGGCGGAGAGAAAGGATTGAGACACCTTGAGCCTGCTTCTTTAGTTCAGTATGCCAAAGCACTTTAACTTAGGTACTGTTTTCTGAGCTCCATACCTCCTTCTGTGAGGCACTGCCCAACTCAGAAAGCACCTGGGAAACCTTAGAAGTCTTATGCCTGCCAGGCACGGTGGCACATATCTGTAATCCCAGAGACTCAGGAGGCTGAAACAGGAGGATCGCAAGTTCAAAGCCAGCCTCAGCAACTTAGTGAGACCCTATCTCAAAATAAAAAAATTAAAAGGACCAGGAATATGGCTCAGTGGTTAAAAATCCGAGTTCAATCCCGGTACCAAAAAAAAAAAAAAAAAAAGAAGTCTGAACTTGCAAGTCACAATTAACTTGAGCTCTCAGAAGTCTCTTATTGGCAGCAGTAGAATCCTGATATAGCCAGATACCTCCTCCCCGAGCTCTTCTTCTCTAAAAGCTTGCTGATTCCTTGGAAAATTAATTCCAGAAGTAACTTGTCGTGAGTGAGCTATACCATTGACATAGACTGGATATGTTTGTGTCTTTACACAATATCAAAATTTACTGAATAACAACATTTACAAGTTAAATTTACCTAGTACTCATGGGTCACTCAAGTCACACATCACACCTCACACAGTGATCAATTTAACTTACAGAAAGGCTAAAAAGGGTTTCAAGGGTGCAAAGGCAGAGAGCAGATACAAATGCAAAAAGAGTCACTGCAGGTGGTCATATAAGATTAGGAGCCTGCAGAACTTGTTCAGGGTACAGAACTGTCAGAGTGAGAAACCTGTTCTAGGACAGGGTCCAGACAGAAGGCAGTTTTGAAGTGTGCCATGTCAGGCAGGGAGATTGAGCTGAGCTGAAACTGCAGGGACACAGTTGGCAGTTCCTCACCTGGGGACCTTGTAAAGCTCATGAGATGGTCTGATGAAGAGCTGTGTGCCATCCATAGTCTCAGGCGCCTTTCCTTTATGTGTTTCAGGTGAGGGGATTACAGATAGTGAGACTCACGGGTTAGTTTCTCTGACATGGGTTTGATACATCCATGTATCCACATACTTATGATTTAATTTGACAAATTTGCAGGTGGCGATTTTTATCAGCACAATTAATTTATTTATCTGTTTGCACCTTACACTCATGTTGTACAGATGGTGGTTGTTTGCAGGTACAAACAAGGTAGAGTCATTCCACATTGGCACTTGTACCATAATGGAGTAGCTCATGGCAAACTACTTTCTAAAATGAAATACCTCAGGGTTAGACACAGCCTGAAAACTACTCTTTTATACATCATGGAACAACTCAGAGCAGGAAAAAGTCTGCTCTCCACATACTCCCAGATTTCAAGTGTTTTCGGAAGTACAGTGCTACAAAAAACAGGCCCAGGGCCATCTGCATTTGTGACACCTTGACAGACATGTAAATATTTGGGACCCATTCCAGACCTCTGAATTGGAACAGGAATCTAAATTAGAACAAGCTCCACTGTCCATACTCTTGGGCACACTCAAGTGTGAGCAGCGGTCCTAGGAGACTTGCTTGTGATCAGCTAAACTCTCAGAGGTGCTTCCCCTCAGACAAGTCAGTCGGTGTTCTACACCCTAGGTCATTAACTCACCCCCACTCCCCTCCACCCAGTTCCCACTTCCGACCCCTCCTATGGAAACAGCATCATCCATCATTCAGTCCTCACCTCAGCAGAAGGCTCCCATCAAGGTCTCTTCTGCCTCCTCTGAACAAGGTCCATGTGTTTCTGGCTTCATCACATAGAAGGTGCCAGATTCACTGCCTGTCATCTCTTCCATGGTTGATTGGTTTAAATTTAGAGAAGAAAAAAATAATGACCCTGGACTGAATCAGCTAAAATCTGATCTGGGTTATTTCAACTAAGGTATTAAGTTCAGCACCTTCTCCTGCTATACCAACCCCCTTGCCACTTTCCTATAAAACTCTTCTTTCTCTCTTTCTATGAAATTTGACTCTTACACAAGATCTGAGATAGCCTTGGTTTTAATTAACTCTTTTCTGTCTCCAGAACTCTTGGGAGTTCTGTTTGTTTAACCAAGGGAAACTAAGGGACCAGAGCTGTCTTCAAGATGCTTTTTCTTATAGAAAATTCACATATTAAAAATCCAAGCTGGGTAGGTATAGTGATGCACGCCTGTAATCCCAGTGGCTCAGGAGGCTGAGGCAGGAAGATTGCGAGTTCAAAGTCAGCCTCAGTATCTTAGCAAGGCCGTATCCAATTAAGCAAGACCCTATCAATAAATAAGAAAGGGTTGTGGATGTGACTCCGTGGTTAAGCACCCCTGGGATCAATCCCCAGTATCAAAATTTTAAAAAGAGGTTAAGTCAGGAGAATCACAAGTTTGAGGCCAGCCTAGACAACTCAATGAGACCTCTCTCAAAATAAAAAATGAGAACAGGGGCAGGGATGTAGCTTAGTGGCAGAGTGCCTGGATTCAATCCCCAGTACCAATAAACAAACAAACAAACATTAAAATATATTATATAAATATATTATGGAACATTATATATTATTGTCTTTACATAATTTATTTATATATCTATTATCTTCTATAACATACGTCTTATTTTGTATTTCTAATATAATTACATATTAGAAATATAATACATACTGTATAAAACGTTAGAAATCCAAAATAAGACAAATAACGGCCTCATGTTTCACCACATGGCATGGTGGGACTGAGCTGTTAGCCTGGGGAATGCCCAGACAATCCAACTGCCTTGGCTCCTTAGAACAATAGCCATTATCTTGGTAAATTAGTACCAAGACTGTTTGTCAGTCTCTTAAATTCAGAAATGTAGTTTGTTGGCACAGAGGTGGTGGCTGCTCCTCTTCCAGCCAGAATTTCAGGGATGGACCATGAGACTCATAAAGCAGAAAGCCAATTGATTAGCTTTTGAAGATAAATTAACCTGAAAATGGAAAACCTTAATCCATACAGAATCTATGCATCATTGCCATATAGTTCAATTCCATGGGAACCCAAACCATTCTTTGAGACTAATTTATAAATTTCTAATAAAAAATTTCTGACATGGGAACTAGAATACTTCAAGTATGTATGACCAAGATATAGTTTTCTGATAGGAAGTTTCCATGGGAAGTAACATCATAATCTAAGGGGTGCTGTTATGGGTTGAATTGTGTCCCCCAAGATATATAGAAGTCCTCATGCCCACTAATTGCCAATGAGACCTGATTTGGAAATGAGGGGTCTTTTCAGATGGTAAGCTGAGATCCAATATGACTGGTGTCCTTCTAAGAAGAGATTAGAACACAGATGCACAGGGAGAATGTAACATGTAGCTGCAGGGATAGAAGTGACAGTCAAAAAATGCCACCGATTGCCAGCAAATACCAGAAGGTAGAAGAGCAAAGGATTCTCCATGTAGGTGTTGGAGGGAGCATGGAACCAAGGACATCTTTATTTCAGATCCCCAGCCTCCAGAACTCTGAGAGAATAAATTTCCGTTGTTTCAAGCCACCAAGTTTGATGCTTTGTTATGACAGCCCTGGGAAACTGCAACAGCTGCCTGTCCAGAATGGAATCTGAAGGAAGGGAATTAGGGAGACTCCCAATTAAGGGCGTTGGGCTATGAGAGCCAACTCGCCTTTCTTATTATAGAGGACTTTTCAAATAAGTCCAGAATATTCTAAATCATTAGCTAAATTCCAATCTTATATGGCCAGCAATTAGGAGATTAAATAGTACTTCTGGGGTCCTGTTTCAAGATTAACAGAAATCCTATATACTGAGTCACAGTCCTCACAGTCCTCCAGGAAGCAAATGGGCCACTAAGTCTTAGAACACAAACTTCACGAACAGGCAAGAAGGCTATGGAAAAAGCAACTTAATGGCAACCCTTCCATCTGTCCGTCCTTCTTCCCTCCCTTCCTTCCTTCCTTTCTTCCTTCCTTCCTTCCTTCCCTCTCACCCCTGGAAGTAAATACCACATTTGGACAATGTTTTTCAGCTGGAAAATATCCTAGAAAAATCTTCCTGAGCTTCACATGACAGCCCTTATTCTTTGGGTTTTGAGGTTTCCTTTAGAGGCCGTCAGCCTGTTAGCCCAGTGAATAGACTCCTTACACTAATCACATGGATAATTTTAGGCTTATAATTTAAGTTTTTCATGTGATCAGTTGGAGTGAATGAAAGGTGAAACAGTGTGCCGCTTGGTGGCCATTGATAAGGACCAGGTTTCCCCAAGTATCCATTAGCCCCAGAAGCCCCCCTCCAGGCAGCAGGACATGAGTGCTTGCTCTCTGCAGACTGCTGCCCTCCTGGACCCATTGAAAAACACTCTGCCTCTCCTAGACCAAGGGCCTTCAACTGCTCCTCTCCAGCCACCACACAGGAGACTGGAGCATGCTTTCTGGTCAGATGTCTCCCTACCCCTGTCTGGGTCAGGGGGTGATGGAGGGAGCTATTCCTGCTCTCTTCCAGAAAGATCTAGGCATGATTCCGCATTAGACACTATCATAAGTAAAGAATCCCAGACCGACATGGCCACCAGGCATGTGACCCCAGTGTTGCCCACAACCATCATGGCACATCCAGTTAAAACCCGGATAGTTACAAATTGATCCTTTAAACAGAAATTCCTCTATCCTTTCCCAGAGCCTCTCAAAAGCTACCTTCATACCCTCCTAGGGAAACTGCCAAGTCTCCTCAATTAAGGAAAAAAAGTACAGATGTTCCTGACCTAACGATTTTTCGACTTTGCAATAGTGAGTGCACCCATGAAATCACTGTTTTTCACTTTCAATTCGGTATTCAATACATTACGCGAGATTAATAACACTATAAAATAGGCTTTGCATCAGACGATTCTATCCAATCATTGGCTCTTGTAAGTGCTCTGAGCACGTTTCCAGCAGGCTAGGCTCAAAAAAAAATATTTGATAAGTATGGTATCTTAAACACATTTTCAATTAGGACATTTCAACTTATAATGGGTTTATCAGGGTGTAACACCATCCGAAGTTCAGGAGTCTATTTATTTTGTAGAAATGTACTTTACCTGTCTCCCACCCTGAGCAGCATTTCAAAGTGTTACTCAGAATAGTTAAGGGTCCTGTCAAAGATATTCATGTTTGGATGCCTCCCCGATATCCAACACCATCACCCCGCCCCTGTACAGAAACACTTCTTTTCTTTTTTTTTTCTTTTTTGCAGGGCTGGAGAATTGAACCCAGGGCCTTGTTTTTGCAAGACAAGCACTCTACCAACTGAGCTATATCCCCAGCCCCCAGACACCTTTTTCTGACATGTGCGCAATGGAAACAACTCACCAAACATGGAGTGTACCCAGAAAATGAGGTGCTATTCCCACCTTTAGACCCATAGGGAGAGTAATTCTGGTAAGTTGGAATATGCGCTCTGGGCCTCTCCTCCCTCCCAGGGATCAGAAGTACTGAGTTCCCATTCAGAACACACTGACATTGATCAACATTTTTTGGATTTCCTTTGAAAAGCATGTATTTTGTTTTATCAAACAAAAAGCTAAAATCCCCAGCTGACTGATTTAATCCTGGAGAGCAGGAAGTCTTAACTGCACATGATGAGCATCCAAATATCTGCCTCTGGCCCTTTCTGATGAACTGGGTCTTTCTTTAGATATGTTAATGCATTCAATCCGGATGGCATTGCCTATGCCTTTTAAGATAACTTTGCACATCTCTGATCGTGAGTCAATCTTGCATTGATCAACAACCTTGTTTCCACATTTGTATGGGAGCAATGCCTGGCCTCCCCAAGCACTGACAACACATCCTACTAAGTGTGGCCTAAAGAATGAAGGAAGAGGATCAGAAAAAACAATGAAAGTGCTATTTTAAAAGCTGTTGTGTTGGATGTTTGTACTTCTTGCTGTTCATGTTCTTAGGTGTTAATGATGTCGAAGTTTATAAAATGCCCTTATTCTTGGGAAATGCAAGCTGAGGTATTCAGGGATAAAGGATCAAGCCTGCAACTTCTTATTAAGGGATCCAGGCAAACACACAACAGACCTGCATTTGTTTAGTCTAGGTACAGGTTATGTAGGCATTTATTCATTGAATTAGTCTATGAGTTTTCTGTATGTCTAAAACCTTTAAAATTAAAATGTCAGGGGAAAAAAGTTGTGACTGCTTCTGCATTCGGCTTCTGTAGGATTCTGTAGAATCTGAATGGAAGCAACCTCCTTTTCCCAGCAAGTCTTGCTTTGGAAAAGCCAGTGGTGTAATCCAAATGCCATTGCTTCAGACTGAGGCGTTAAGTGAAGATCTATCTTCACTTTGGACTGGGAGGTCTTTGCAGAGATTATTTATGGCATGAAGGCAACTTTGCTCCCTCTGGCTAGGGCCAGGAAACAGGGAGGAGGAAAAGAATCTGAGCAGGACGGGCACCACGGCATATACCTTACAGTTGTACATCCCAGAGGCTCAGGAGGCTGAGACAGGAGGATCTCGAGTTCAAAGCCAGTCTCAGTAAAAGCAAGGCCCTAAGCAACTCAGTGAGACCCTGTCTCTAAATAAAATACAAAATAGGGCTGGGGATGTGGCTCAGTGGCCAAGTGTCCCTGAGTTCAATCCCTGGTACCCCTCCCCGCCAAAAAAGGACTCTGGGGAGGAGTGAGCAGATCTGGACAAGATGGGAGTGGGCTAGGGAGGAGGTGTGAGATGGCCGGTAGTGAATGTGTTAGCCAGTCTTTGGGAACGGGAGGGAAGGAGGCTCTTGTATCTACCCTTCCGCAGAGAAGCTGAGTGGAGGGGCCTCTGCAGCATAGATTGGCTAGTGCTGTAAAATGACCAGAGTTAGCCAGCAAGAGGACTCAAGAAATGGGATTGTGGAGCAAAATGATGAGTCAGGGGCCTTTCTCCACGTTGCCTGAGAGAGCCTCAAAACTGCGGAGGTGGGGGAAGGTTGGTTTTTTGCGGAGTCACAGGCTCAAGTTTTCTAGTGGACCAAAAATTTGGGATACACCCTCTATGTGTGTAGCAGGTTGCTTTCCTCCTCCGCGCCCCCTCCCCCCAGTGCACACTAACAGGGACAGAGGGCGTTCGTGGGAAAGTCTTTATTTTGCCAAATGGGCTCGTGAAAACAAGTTGGGGGCAAAAGCTGACTTCTCTGGGATGCTGGCCTATATAGCAAGAGCCCAGAGGAAGGGGAACAGGGCAGGAATTTGGAGCAGGTAGGGAATCAATCCAGGGTGCAATGAATGAGGACCAGAGATCAGGGAAATGGGATGGCAGAAGGCTGAATGCTTCACAATGGGACCACACCCCATAAATACCCCAAACTTAGAATAAAATGCTACTAAAATTCAGGTTTGCTCAGCATGAGGGAGTTCCTAATGGAAACCAAGCTAAAAAGGGGTCTTGGCAATTCATGATACCCACTAAACACAGGCAGAGGAGGAGGCCAGGGAATCCCTCTGACAACCTCTGACATACAGGCTTATATTTTCAAGTTTGATAAAAGATAGTTTGGATATATACCTGAAGTTTCCTAGGGCTGGTACCAACCTTTTCCAAAGTAGTTTCTTCCCACTTACTACTGGATTCTCCATGCCATAACCTCTAATGTCCTCTTGTTTTGTGCCAAAAATTTAACTGCTTTCTTTGCAGTGGTTAGTTCTATAGACAGCCTAATTTGAGATTTGTCTTTTAAATATATATCACTTCACTGGATTTCTGAAGGAGAATTGCGGGGTGAGTGCAGAAACAAGGACAGCATCAAAGACCAGCTCATCAGCCCTCTCAAGGGAAGGAGGGAAGGGCCAGCAGAGTCCCTCATTCCTCCTCCCTCGGAGTGATCAACATACCAGGTGCTGCTGGGTGGATTTTCTGCTGCTTTCAGGGTAAGGAGCAGCTGCTCTGCAATTCACTAGTGGCCTCAGGGAATGGGAGCTGAATTGTTGGACAAATTGTAATGATCATTTTAAAGCTCAGTATTAGAGGTGGGGGCTTTCAGAGATAAATAATAGACTCCAACTTTGCATGTCACTGAGCCACATCCTCAGGGGTTAACATCTTAAAGGTGAGTTGAGGGGGGGGGCAGTTCTGGTCACAGGGAAAGCAAGCGGAAGAGTCCCTCTTCCTGGACCAGAGCATCCCTCCCCCATATTCTTTTAATACCTTACTTCCTCCCGCACTTCCTCTGGTTTGGGGGTGGGGCTGGGGAGAAGGATGCAAATTTATCTAATCTCTAAAAAAAGCTTGTGGTGTTGCTGCATTCAGGCTGAAGGGAAAGAGAGAACCCCCAGGCTGTTTCCGCCCCCACACCTCAGCTCTGCCTCCAGAGTACACACCTTGTGGTTTCCTTGGACTCTCCCAAAATCTCCTCTAGATACTGCCTGAAAAGCCCCTGCCCAGCATGTCACAGCCCAAACTCCAGCTCCAAGCACCTGAACCAAGCAGGTAGCAGACCTGGGCACAGGCTTCAGGCTTCAGGCCACATCCTCCCTCTCTCTCTTTCTTGATTCTTTGAGGGCTTGACTCAGCAAGGGAGAGGGGATACCTACACATCCGCCCTACAGGGGTGCGTGGGTGGGAAGCAGAGAAATGACTGATGGTGCCTGGCCTGTTATAGCCACACTAGTGCCTTCATTACTGGCAAAACCGTCCCGCTTGCACAGGGTCCCTGTAGGAAAGAAAACCACTCAGAGCAGCTTGTGCTCACTGAGCCATTTATGCAGATGGTATCTAGGGTCCTGGAAGTCAGTATGCATCACATTCCCATGTTATATGTCATATGAATACTAAGCTGTTATTGCTTATTTGATCCTCTTTGATTCCTTTAAGTTATTAAGTTATTAAAAATGAATGGGCTGGTTCTGCTGGCAAGAATCTAGTTAGGACAGGCTCTCTATCTGCTTTTCCTCCCTGGCCTAGCTGCCTTGTGGGCTTCACTGAGTGATGGTCTGACCAGGTGTGGCTGAGCTGTGGGAAAGCTGCACCAGTGAAGGGCCAAAGTCCCTCGGGAGGTTCCTCTAGGTGGGCATGTGACCTGCTGTCTCATATAGTGAAGCTACACGGAGCCTCATAGACAGTCTGCAGACTGCCTGCCTCAGCATCCCCAGAGAGCAGTGCCATCCCACACCAACTCCACTGCACCCTCTGGAAGTGGCAGCTCAGAAACTCTCCAGAGTCTGAAAAGCACTTTGCTGTCACCATAGTAGTAGTTCACTGAATTCTTGTTGAGTGAAGTATAATGTATTGAGAAATGTACCTAGGGGCTTGGGAGGCTGAGGCAGGAGGATCACAAGTTCAAAGTCAGTCTCAGCAACTTAGCAAGATCCTATGCGGGGGGTTGGGGATATAGCTCAGGTGGTACAGTGTTTGCCTTGCAAGCACAAGACCCTGGGTTCAATCCCCAGCACCGGGTGGGGGGGGGGATTCTCACTGGATGCAGTGGCACACGCCTATAATCCCAGCACTTGGAGGCTGAGGCAGGAGGATCGAGAGTTCAAAGCCAGCCTCAGCAACTTAGCGAGGCCCTAAGCAACTCAGTGAGACCCTGTCTCTAAATAAAATACAAAATAGGGCTGGGGATGTGGCTCAGTGGTGGAGTGCCCCTGGGTTCAATCCCCAGTACCAAAAAAAAAAAAAAAAAAAAAATCCTATGTGACTTACTGAGACACTGTCTCAAAATTAAAAATAAAAAAGGGCTGGGGATGTGGCTCAGGAGTTAAGTATCCCTGAGTACAAATCCCTGCTACAAAAAAAAAAAAAAAAAAAAAAAAATTGCCAAGTGATTCCTGCTGAGGTAGTGGTTAATCCCTCCTCCCACAAAAGAGTTGGCAATTTTTTTATTTTTATTTATTTTATTTTATTTTTTTTGGAACCAGGGATTGAACTCAGGGACACTCAGCCACTGAGCCACATCCCCAGCCCTATTTTGTATTTTATTTAGAGACAGGGTCTCACTGAGTTGCTTAGGGCCTCACGAAGTTGCTGAGGCTGGCTTTGAACTCAGGATCCTCCTGCCTCAGCCTCCCGAGTCGCTGGGATTACAGGCGTGCGCCACCGTGACCGGCACAGGAATTTTTTTAAAAGCAACTCTTGAAGATTCCAAAACTAGAGTTAAAATAACAAACCCTTGGGTATGTGGGACTTTCAGGTGGAAGCCCTGTCCGAATCACCATTCAAGCCCTCTTCTTGCAGAGGCCCTATCCCATGGAGAGGGACATTGTGTTTGTTGTTGGCACTAAAAATTTTCTCACCGCCCAGCAAGGCATTCTCCAGGTACTTAAATATTATCTCATTATTCACATTAATGCCTAGTATAATGTCCAGCCTCCAGACAGGGAAACTGAAACTAGGAAAAATGAAATAATTTACCTTCGCATGTTGCTACCAAGTGTCAAGACACAGATTCAAAGCCAGTCATTCAAGTCCCAAATCCGAGCAGTTCTGCCATACCCACCAAAATCTATTTCATAAATTCAAAACAGCATCAGAGTTTCACAAACTATCAGAACAGGCAAAGAACTCCAGGCTTATCTAGTTCAACCTTCCCATTTTGGAAATAAGAGAAACATAGTGTGAACTTGAGGTTTCCTAACTTGCATTAGTCAACATTTAAAACCTTTGAGATTTTACTTTAAATCCCAGAATTTTCTCTCTTATAAAAGAAGATTTTCTAACCTTGGACTCATTTCTGCAGTTTGGTGATAGTTAATTGTACAGCTTTGGAGTCCATAGACTTGGCTGGAGTCTTGGTTCTGGACCTTATCAGCTTTGTAACCTTGGATAAGTCACTTAACTCCTCTGAGACTCTTTCCTCAACTGTAATGAAGATACAGTACTAATATCCATTTCATAGGTGGTTGTGAACATGGGATGAGAAGATAAATACTCAATGCCAATCACTCATGCTTAATAAATATTAGTCAACATAAAAGAGAATGCATCTTTTTTTTTTTTTTTTTTTTTTTTGGTACTGGGGATTGAACCCAGGGCCACTCAGCCACTGAGCCACATCCCCAGCCCTTTTTAATATTTTATTTAAAGATAGGGTCTCGCTGAGTTGCTAAGTACCTCGCTAACTTGCTGAGGCTGGCTTTGAACTCACAATCCTCCTGCCTCAGCCTCCCAAGCCACTGGGATTACAAGAATGTTCCACCACACCCAGCATCAGGCTACCTTTTAATGTGATCGTTCCTCTGCACACACGTGCCCCTGGAATCTCTTCCTTTTCTTATAAGGACCCCATCATGTTGTATTACGGCTGCAAACTGATGGCCTCATTTTAACTTGATCACCTTTTAAAAAACTTTATCGTAAAACATGGTTACATTCTGAAGTCTTGGGGACTGGGAATTCAATATATTAATTTTGAGGTAATATAACTCATATTGTGGGTATTTCCTGTTTTATAGGTGAGAACGCTGAGGCCCATTCAGGTAAGTGACTTGCTTGGGATCAGTAAACTCAGTGAGATTTGACTCTGAGTCTCAATTTGGTGTCCTTTACGCCATGAACACTTTGTCTCTTGAGTCAAAGTGGTACATCCATCACTGTCTAAGACATTTAGAAAATTCAGATTTTTTATTGCCTGCAAGATTACCTGGGGCAAGGTGAGCTCATGGAAATAGTGGGAGGCTCAGAGATGGCTGATGGGATAATGCAGCAGAAGTAGTTTGGGAATTAGAGTCTGGAATCTGAGTATGAGTCTTGGCTCAGTCATTTACTGGGTGTGTTGCCAAGGTCAAGGATGCATTCTCTTGTAATCCCAGCACTTGGGAGGCTGAGGCAGGAGGATTGTGAGTTCAAAGCCAGCCTCAGCAAGTTAGCGAGGTACTTAGCAACTCAGCGAGACCCTATCTTTAAATAAAATATTAAAAAGGTCTGGGGATGTGGCTCAGTGGTTAAGCAACCCTGGGTTCAATCCTCAGTACCAAAACAAATAAATAAGCAAATAAATAAATCAAAGGCAGCCTGAATATACCCATCTATAGGCCAAGATGAGAGTCCTCTGAGGAAACCAAACCTGCCTGCACCTTGTTCTTCAATTTCCACTGTCCAAAACAATAAAAAATAATAATTTTCTGTTTGTTAAGCCACCCAGTCTGTGGTCTTTTGTTAGTTTCCCTTGAAAACTAATACAATCTGTTTTACATAAGAATTGTTAAAAAGCCTAGCACACAGTAGGTATTGAACGAGGGTTAGACCTTTAGGCTCTCCAAGAAGAGAGTATGGGGTCAGCCTGATAGAGATCTTTGCCAGATGGAGCCTGCTGGCTGAGCCAGCCTCCTCCACTGACAAGTCTTTCTCCGAGCAGCCTGGAATGTGCACACCACCCAGCAGGATTGTCCTCTCCCTTGGACAAGTCTGCAGAGCCAATGGTAGATTCGCTAGCTCTCCTTGAAGCTACCACCTTCAGGGCTGGGGATATGGCTCAGTTGGTAGAGTGCTTGCCTTGCATGCATAAGGCCCTGGGTTGAATCCTTAGCACCACAAAAAAAAAGGAAAGAAAGAAAGAAAGCTACCATCTTCCTGTCTCCACTTATCTCTTAGGCAAACCCTTCATTTAACATGCCTCAGTCTTTTAAGTACCAACTCACACTCTAAGCAACTCAATCACCATGACAGCTTTTAAGACTACTTCTTAATAACATCTAAGTGGCTACTTGGATGAATTGGTAAAATATCTCTCAAAGTAGAATGGGTCATTCACAGGGCATGCTTATAGTTTTTAATATGCTGATTTTGCCAGTTCCATAGGATCCACCTTTTCATACCTGAGTGCCCTGGCCTATTCTAGATCTTGCCTCAGTGGTGTCATAATTCATAGGATCCTGCTGTGGTTTGTGCATTTCCCCCAGTATCCACGTGTTGCAAATATAATCCCCAAAATCATATGTTAAGGGTATTTGGAGGTTGGGACTTTGGGAGGTGATTGGATCACAAGTTATCAAGAATCAATTAACCTATTCATAGATTAATGGGTTATTGAAGGAGTGACTGTGTTATAAAAGTGAGCTTTCTCTGGTATATTTGCTCTGTCCCACCATGTGATACCCTCTGCCATGTTATGATGAGGGAAGAAGGCCCACACCAGACACCAGTACCATGTATTTAAATTTCCCAGCCTCCAGAATCATGAGCTGATTAAACCTCTAATCTTTATGCACTACCTTGTCTCAGGTATTTTGTTTCAGCAACAGAAAATAGACCAAGACAGATTCCTCTCTGATCTTCCTTCCTTCCTTCCTTCCTTCCTTCCTTCCTTTCTTTCTTTCTTTCTTTCTTTCTTTCTTTCTTTCTTTCTCTCTTTCTTTCTTTCTTTTTTAATAAGTACCAGGGCCTTGCACATGCTACGAAGCACTCTACCCCTGAACTACATTATCCCCAGCCCTCCAGCTGATCTTTTGAAGTTTACCTGAGCCTCCAGCCCATAAAGGGAAAAAAATCTATTCATATTTTTTCTTGACACTACTATGATTTCTTATTTGTATCTGTGAAATTATTTAAAGCAGATATTCACTGAGCTCTAAAATACTATACAATCCTCTTCAAAAAGTCTCTGTTGTATAGATCTGTTCTGTCTACGAGTCACAAGTAGTTATTGCGCACTTAATATGTGGTCAGGCTGACTTAAGATGCACTGTATGTATAAAATAATACAATAAATGCTGAAGACTTACGTATGAAATACAAACACGTAAAATATCTCAATTTTACAATAGATTTCACCCTGAATGATTATTTGGGAGTATACTGGATTAAATACTATATATTCAAGTGAATTCCACTCATTTCTTTTTTGTCCTTTTCTTTACACATCCATCACCACCAATATGGAATTTGAGATCCCCAAACCTTGCTCATCTTATAATTTAAAGTTTACACCTTTTCACCTTTATCTCCCCATTTCCCCCCAACCCCCAGGCCCTTTTAACTATTGTCTACTCTCTGTTTCCACAAGTTTGACTTATTTAGATTACATGTACAAGTGAAGTCATATAGAATTTGTCTTTCTGGGTCTGGCTTTTTTTGGGGGGAGTGAGTACCAGGGATTGGACTCAGGGGCACTCAACCGCTGAGCCACGTCCCCAACCCTCTTTTGTATTTTATTTATAGACAGTCTCCCTGAGTTGCTTAGTGCCTTGATAAATTGCTGAGGCTGGCTTTGAACTTGCAATCCTCCTGCCTCAGCCTCTTGAGTTGCTGGGATTACAGGCGTGCGTGCACCACGTTGCTTGACTGGCTTATTTATTTTTACTGTACCTTTTTCTACTTGTATGGACTGTGCTGATAAAGAAGGAAAACAGGCATAAGAATATTTTCAAGTGCCTTCTATAGGTTCCACGGAAGGTCCGTACTAAAATCAATGACTGGCAGCTTGGGCAGGACTCACCCATAAGAGGAATATAGGTAGGTGAAATAGAATTTGTACAATCAGCCATGATTCTCTGAAAACATCACTCCAAAACTGAGATCTTCATTTATCACTTTGTATATCCAGAGAAGGAACCATGCAGAGACATAAAATAAGACCAGACGATTAGCAGAGATCCCTAACCCTCTGAGTCTTGAGGGGTCATCTAAATGGCCTAGGAATTTTCCATCCATTATGTCTAGAAGAGTCACAAGAGTATACTTTACCCCACTACCACTTCAAAATGTAGATGACTAAGAACAATAGTGAGACTCATATGACAAATATTTTCACTCTGTTATCTCTTCTTTATCCACAGCATTTGGGTGGTGGTTGATATTCACTCAACAAATCCCCAAATGATGTCATCTAAGGTACTGAAAAGATCATTATCTTGCATAGGGACTCACGTGGGCATGTGCTTTTGCATCTAAGTGAAAATATGAGGAAGAGGAAGGGCACCTCAACTGGTTTTGCCTCCACCTGGAGGAGGGAAAGTCCATGTGTAGACACTGTCAACACTGTCAACCAGTGTGGCAGATGTTACTGAGTTTGGGGGCTGTGCTCCCAACAAAGAGGTCTTCTCCCAGAGAGATCTTGCTGGTGCCTTCAAACCCTGAACCTAATCAGAGCCATTCAGTAAAGACCTCTGGCTCACCCTCTCAGTCTAAAATGCCTTCCTTATCTGGATGTTGCCGATGCAAAATCCTTAGCAAGACTGGCAGGAACGTCTAGGTAAGAAAACAAAACCAAGTCTGTGAGGAGCCTGAAGGGCTATCAGTTAAGTTCATTGGAAACCCAGGTTCTTTCCAGAGCTTGCTGATTCTTATTTGGCTTGTGACTATAACATTTATTAGTTTCAGTAGGCTCAGGGAAGGAGGGGAGTCTAGAAAACCTTTCCAGACTGACTACAAAAAAAAAAAAAATGCTAAAGCAGTAAGAGAGGGAAAGAAGGTGAAAGATGCCTGACTTAGTGGCACACACTTATAATCTCAGCTACTTGGAAGGCTGAGGCAGGGGAATCGCAAGTTCAAGGCCAGCCTGGGCAGTGTAGCCAGACCCTGTCTCAAAATTAAAACTAAAAAGTTCTGTGGATGCAGCTCAGTGGTTGAGTACCTCTGGGTTCAATGCCCAGTACCAAAAGAAAAATGAAAGAAGGGAGTGGGGGAAAAGGTTAAAGATGATGAAACACGGTTTCAAGAACTCAAAAAGCACAGCAGCTTCTGGAAGGCGGGTATCCTAGAAGTTTCAATTATAGTATTTAAAACACTAAAAGTAGTTACAATTCGTTATGTTTAAAAATTTATATTCATATCAATGACCCAACGCATTTATGGATGTTTACATTTTATCTCCTGTAACCTGCTTAGAAATATTTTGGGGTTCAATCCCCAGCACCGCAAAAAAAAGAAAGAAAGATGTTGGTTAATTTTTCCGAAAAGCTTAAGCTCTTGCAGGCGTGAGCGTCAGTTATCTTTCTTTCCTCCAACAAGAGCCTATGAAAGAGGCTTTGTTAGCAAATGGATGCTTACGGTGGTCACGGAACATATGTCCCAGTAATCCCGGGAGAATAGTTAGTGGTCCCGCCCTTAGAAAGGAGCCCTAGCAAAGCCCCGCTCCCGGGAGCACGCCAGTTGTTCCCGGGCTCGGCGCGCGGGCAGCAGCGTCCTGGTCCCCGCGCCCGGGCTCCCTGGCGGGGCTCCTCGCCTCTCCACGGAGCAGATGGGCCAAGCCTCGGGGAAAGGAAGCCCTTCTGAGATCCTCCTGTCTTCCTTCTTCCCAAATGGGCTTTGCTATAAAAAGCAAATTAAACAACCATTGTTTCTTTCCTCCACGAAGCTGGCATCCGAACATCCTGCCTGACACCAGAGGCTCCCGGATGTTTGCTGCAGGCCTGGGGACGCCTGCCCTGCTCGCGGCGGTGCGGAGAAGGACGCCTTCCACTGGGAAGGGAATATTTCCGTCAGTCCCGTCCTTTCTTTTTAGTCGTGTCCCTCTTTCTTTTTTTTTTTTTTTTTTTTTTTTCTGCAACAAATAATACACAGCATTAAAGGGCTTGCTGGTTAACACTGGCTTTACTCGCAGAGCTCGTGGAAGCACTCCCACGGGCTTTGCACATGGGCTCTGGCTCTATAGTCCAGGAGATCCTGGAAGCCTGGCCCTTAATCTTCCCCTCCCTGTGATATTTCTCCGTCAAAGACTTACTGCCTTGCGTTCAGGAGTTCTTCCAAAATATGAACCAGTCATTCCACCCTTGAGCGAAGGGAGAAAACAAAATACGTCCAAAAAAGACTCCTAGCTGAGAGTAGAATAATTAAGATGCAGGGAGCCCCCCACAAGGTGAGGCCCTCAGGGCAAAACAGGAAGTAAAAACGGATCATCTCTCTTCATGAAGCTTCTGATGCTGCAGAGAGAAGAAAAATCAAGGAAAGAAAGAGAGAGGGGAAATTGGAAGAGGAAGGGAAAACATCTCCTAATATTTATCACTTATCATATTAATGTAATTCCTGTGTAATTCTCTGCCTCCCCTTATGGGGAACCCTCCAGGGTCTGTGCTTTACTTAAAAATTCAGTTTTCACTGAAAATCCAAGATTTTATCAACAACTCACTGAAAGCTAAGACATTATGAAAGACCCGCTGGGCTTTTCCTCCTGGAGGAGGATGGAAGCAGCTTTGCCCCGCCCCCGCCCCATCAGGCAAACATAACTTGATGTTGCCCAAAGCCCTGTGGCCAGGCTGTGAGGTTCTATTGGATACCCTGAAATCCTTCTTTTCACAGTTAGGTAAGAGCCTACAAGTGCCATTAGCCATGCTTCTCATTCATGTAAATGACTCCTACATGCCCTGCATTACAACCCTAGGCTAAATTCCACCTCTTTCATAAACCTCAGGGCCACTCCAGGTACAAGATGCTAAGGAGGGAGAGTTCTATGAAAGTGAATCCCAGGAGGAAAAACATGACTGAGCAGCAGGCGTTTAGCCACAAGGAGTTTTCAAAAATTACTTGTCCTGCTGGGCGCCGTGGCGCACGCCTGTAATCTCAGCGACTCGGGAGGCTGAGGCAGGAGGATGGCGAATTCAAAGCCAGCCTCAGCAACTTAGCGAGGCCCTAAGCAACTCTGTGAGACCCTGTCTCTAAATAAAATACAAAATAGGGCTGGGGATCTGGCTCAGTGGCCAAGTGCCGCTGAGTTCAATCCCTGGTTCAAAAAAAAAAAAAAAAAAAAAAAAAAATTGTCCATCTTTTAGAGTGGAGGATGGAATATACATTTTATTTATTTACTCATTTTTTATGCATGTATTTATTTATTATTGTGCTGGGGACAGAATCTAGAGGTGCTACAAGCTGTATCCCCAGCCCTTTTTAAATTTTATTTTGAGGCAGGGTCTTGCTAAATTGCTTAGACTGACCTCAAACTTGGAATCCTCCTGCTCTGCTTCCTGAGTAGCTGGGATTAGAGGCATGTACCACTGTGCCTGACTTGGAATATATATTTTGAACTCTAGTTTCTGAAGGCTTAGTGTCCCACTAGGACATTTCGTGCTTACTAGTTCTCCAAACCATTACTGAACTTGGGGGTCTTTGAGGTTTCCAACCTCAGCTCTCACATTAAGGTTTTCAAAATGAAACTTTGGTACGTGCTTCCTGAACAGCTCTTCTCTACATGGTCAAGTGGACTTTTTCTCAGAAATGGAGAGACATTTCTGATAAATAAAAGACCAAAACAGGAAGTAAGCCCATGACAGTGAAGCAGAATGTGCTGGAGGGTGTGGAAGGATGGAGAAGTTTCCTCCAGGAGGCAGCCCATGCTCCTCCAGCCAGCGGTCCTTAGTTGCATGGTCTTCTCCCCGCTAACTGGGAAGATCTTGGCATGAAGGCACCAACCAGAACCTCTGTAAAAATCTAGCCCTCATTTTTGGGACCCTGACCCCTGTCTGATGCTACTGTATTGACCACACTAACATTGTAGGAGATGCAAATCGTATTAGCTTCCGATGACTGCTACAACATATTACTGCAAATTCCGTAGCTTAAATGATAGAATGTTTTATCTTGCAATGCAGGAGGTTAGAAGTCTGCAATGGGTCTCACTGGACTAAAATCCAGGTGTCAACTGGACTGTTCATTCTGGAGACCCTACAGCAGAATAATTTTCTTTGCTTTTTCCAGTTCTAGAAGCCACTCACACATCTTGGCTCACAGTCCCTTCCTCCATCTTCAAAGCTAGCAAGAGCAGGTTGGGTTCTTCTCAGATTGAATTGCTCTGACCTACCCTTCTGCCTCCCTCTTCCACTTTTTAGAATGCTTGTGTTGAAATAGGACCCACCCAGATGATCCAGAATAATCTCTCTATATTAAAGTCAGTTGATGAGCAACTTTAACTCCTTTTGCAACTTTAATTCCCCTTTTGCCAGGTAACAGATAACACCAGGCCATAAATGCTTAGTGCTAGGCCCAAAGCAAAAACAAAAAACAAAAAAAACAAGCACAGCAGCAGTGATTCAAGATCAGAGTGCTCAGCGTGTGTTAGGGAGGGTCATCATGAAATCAAAGCAATATGAAGCATCCCAAGACATTTTTTTGTCCTTGAGAACTAGCAGGAACTTCAAGAAGTCGTGTGGCTACCTTTTTCCAGTGCTGCATTTCAACATACCATTTAAAAGCAAGTTGTCTTTAAAAGCATCCATGGTTTTCACAGTATTTACTTGATTCCCACCCCCACACCCTTCTACTCTGAGTCACTGTTGAAAAGAGCTGTTTACCATCTTGACAGCTCAGGAGGCAAAGTTCTCACATGGCCCTGTAAACACATGATTTTTTTTCCTAAAAAAAAAAAAAAAAAAAACAATTGATACATAACAAATCATAGCAAATCATATTCCCATTAGCCTATGTGTTGGACTGGATTTGAAATCTGGCAAATAGTTGGTGTCTGTTAAGTTCACAGTGCATAGGGGACATCCCTATAAAGAATTTGAGGGACACCAGTGCATTTTTGCACACTCATTGAGAACCACAGACCTATTAAGTGTTCAGTGGAATCTCTCATTTCACCCTTCTGGCCACCTCTCGAGGGGGGCGTGCACTGCTGTCCCCGTTTGGCAGAAAGGGAAATAGAAACTCCAATGGAACTGAGATGGAATCTGGGTCCATCTTATCCACAGGTCAGAGCTTTCTGACCTTGTCTGACTGTCACTCATGTAATCATTCCTGATGACACTGCTATTTCTATAGCATTGATCGCACAGAAAATGGATTGCTTGGCTGTTGTATTATCAACTTTGTGTGTGTGTGTGTGGACACATTTACTGTCGGTGTCAGTAAAATCTCTTTATGTCCCTTCTCTAAATTTCATTACTTTTTTTCTTTGAATTAGTCTCTCTTCCTCTGTCTCCCCCTCACCCCCACCTCTTCCCTCTCTCCCTTTCCTTTAGAAATTCACTCCAGGATGTCACACATTCATTTTGATTGACAGGAAGGAGGAGTGCTGTTCCATGGTAGATTTTCTGAGTACTTCCTCCTCTTAAACCATCTCATTTGGCTCTGCAGCTCTCTGGCCAAACAGCCTCAAGTTTAATGTACTTCCCTTTTCTGTTTCAGTCTCAGCCCGAATCAATGGTCACATACCCATCAACTTGAGGCCCCCAATTACTCCTGCCTTTTCATCTTTTTTGTTCATTTTATCCACACTTTTAATTTTCTAACCAAAGTGTTCTCATGGGAAGGTTTTTCACCCCAGACACCCACCCACACCCCTCCTACCCTTCTCCATCTGGTAACCTCCTCTCATCTTCTAAAATTGCCATCTGTCAAAACTGCTTGGTTACAAAGAATACACACGTCACTCTAGGGTTGTAGGGTATTTGAATAATACCATGTAGCAGCTTTTTTTTTTTTTTAATAAAATCCAGAGAAATGGCCCAACATTATAATTCATAAATGTAAATTCATTGAAAATTAAATGTTTTAATCAATGGAGATGACTCCCCTCTTCCTCACAGGGGGATTTTGCTCTATCTAAGAAAAAAGTTTTAATTAAAATAATCTAACCAATTCACTTAGTTGCAGAGGTGTGTAACACCTTTCCTGGGAGTGTTTGCAAAGGAGGGGTTTTGTAGAAAGGAGGCTGTGCTAGCTAAAGTCCCAAGGTTCAGAAGATCCATTTTTAAAAGCTGCAGAGCTGAGGCAAGGTGAGAAAAGGAGAGCAGACTGTTCCCTGGTGAGGCACACAGGTGAAGGAGGAGGGGCTTGTTACAGGCAGAGATGGGAAAGGAGATGGAGGCCTAGTCTGGGTATCTAAGATGGCCATCGTGTATAGAGGAAGGAAAGGAAAGGATTGAAGCTTTGCCCTGAAGCTTGCTTTAGTTAAACTGAGGTGAGAAGAAACCAGAAGGGATTACCAACCCAAAGGGGAAAAGCTATTTTGTTCTAATCTTTAAATGCTTAGGGAAAATATCAAATGAAAAAATCGGGGGGTACTTTAACATAGAAATCATTAGAAACAAGGATCTTACTCACAACCCTAGGATCTGCATTATACCAGAGAAGAGGGTAACATCATTTATTAGCAACTGACTCCTACATGCCAGGCATGATTTAGAACTCCAGAACAATTCTGCAAGAAAAATATTTTGTGCCTATTTTACAGTTGTGGAAATTAAGATAGGGCCAACTAACACCAAGTTGGTAGATCCTGGACCCAAAGCTGACTCAGCCTGATTCCAAAGTGGACATTCTGTCTACTCTTTGCAGGAAAGAGAGGAACATATATTCTCTGTACACTGTGACGAACAGACTTCTCACAGGAAGCCACTGGTTTCTACCTTTGGAAACCAGTGTGAATGACAGTCCCAGTTCAAATGCTTTGCTCCATAGTCCCTTATTATTGAGCCATTTTTCTTGATGTTTAGACAGTAAACTCAGATATTTCAATATTGTGAATACTCAGAGCATAAACCTCACCTGCTAGTACAGAAGAAAGGATTCTTTAAGAGATGCTGCACTGATTATTTCTGATAGGACTTTTGTAAGTCACATGTATCCATGGTTAGCAATACTAGCTGCACATCAGAATCACCTGAATTTTTTTTTTTTTTTAAAGAAACAGGTTTTTGCTATGCTGCCCAGGCTGGCCTTGAACTCCTGGACTCAAGTGAGCCTCTTGCCTCAGGCTGCCAATTAGCTGAGACTACAGGTGTGCCACTGCACCTCTCTAAAAATCTCCTGGGGAGATTTTCAACTAAATGCCCAGCTCCCTCCCCAGGGCTTCTGTTCCCTAGGTCTGGAGCAGAGCTTAGCAATCTGTATTTTAAAAAATTTGCTCTGCTGATTTTTGATCTGCATCCAGGGTTGGTACCCACAGACACAGGATAAAAACAGACTTCAGATTTCCTCTCTGTTCTGTCACTTGCAAATGCAATCACAATGCAATCAAACAGAGGCACAAATCCCTGATCCAGAAACTCTTCCAAAGCAACAAAAGCAATCACCAAATAGTTTGTTAAAATGAAGGCTAACACTAAGCATAAACTAGGGCAGGAAAACCACCAGATGTGAATATATTAGGCTTTATTTTAAAGGATCGCAATGGGAAATTGTTTAAACACTAGAGTGGGTGCGGTGGGGTGGCAGATGGTGAGCGGCATGGAGGAGGAAGGCAGGCTGACCCAGCAATCTACCTTAATCCAGTCCCACCTCTCTCTGGCCAGCATTATGGGAAGTGCGCCACTATTTCTTTGACATGCCTGCTCTCTGGTTATACCTGATCCACTCTCATTTTAATCCAAATATGATCCTTTAAAATAAACAAGGTCTCAAATGTTGCCATTCTCATTGAAATTGTAGCAGTAATACCCCAAATGTATTCTGCATTTGTCTCATGTTCAGAAATTCAGGATCATTTCTGTCACCACCAATCTCCATAAAAACCCTGAGTTTTATTTTGTTTTATTCTTGCAGTGCTGGGGATTGAACCCCGTGTCAGTCATGCTAAGCACACACTCTACTGAAGAGCTACACCCCACCCTAGCCCAGATCTTTAAACCTAAACGTGGAGACTTCTGGGAGAATAATGGAAGTATTTCCCATAGGCTATAACATGTCAGAATGAACTGAACTGAACATTGCCTGTGTTGTCTTAGCTTCTGTGTCTGAGGGCAGTCTCAATGCCAGGGAGCCCTTAAAACTAGAACTAGATCCAAAGGGCTCTTGATGTTTCCTGTTTGGGATATACCTTTTGGGGTCACAGAGAGATATTCAAAAAGCCTCCAGTGAGCAATATTGGACATAAGCATATGTTGTAAGTATAGAGGGTCTTGTGCACTCAACTAAGGTTCTCAAAATCACCATCCTTTGAATGCTGCTCTCCTTCTTACATGCTGGTCTCTCTGCCTAGTTACAATTTTATTAGACTGATCCTTACCTTCCATTTTCAACTTAATTAATTGGGTCTGACTTTCTTTAAGAAGTTTCCTTCACTGTTTTGCTCCAGTAGCTGTGGCCAGAGAGACCAGCATGTGAGAAGAAGACCAGTTCATTTCAGGCCATCTGAGTTCAGTATGATCAAGATATAGGATGCATTGCCCCAGTAGTTAGAGACCAGGCTGGTAAGACAGGCCTCTGAGAATGGAAATGGTCTTGTGAAACACAGAATGGGGTCTCGACTTTATTCTATAGGCAGGAGGTTATAGAGAAAGGGGTTAGTGCCTGGAAGCAATATTAGCAAATCTTCATTCTAGAACTCTTCTGTCAAGAGAATGGACTGGAAGAAGGTACAGTCAGCAGAAGAGATGGATACCAGTAGCCAGATGAGAATGCAAATACGATGCAGATGGAAGAAATGTGTATAGCCCCCAGGAGGTGTTGTCAGCAGGATGTAATTGACTGGAGCAGGGGAGGTGAGAGAGAATGCATGAGAGCACACAGAGAGGCTTCCAGCACCATTTACTAAGAGTAACCATTTTGGACTTGTTGAGTTTGGGTGCCTGTGACTATCCAAGTGGAGGTATCAAGTAAGCCAGTGACCAACACAACTGGAATTACTTCAAGACATTGCCCTTCTCCCCATCAGGTTGAATAACTAGCCCGGTTAATTTGGCTCTTCCATTACCTTTGTATGTTACTCACCAAGGGACAAAAAACCATCTCTGGAAAATTCATTAGGAAAAGCTAATGCAATAAGGCAAGGACCTGGTGATATCTGATAAATGTTTACAATTGCTTATTTCCAATTTGCCACCTCCCCAAAAAGCATGATTTGCAGCATTTGCCAATTTCTACAGTTACACTATTCTCAATATAGCCAAGTTCAATATTTCAATGTGATGTCACTGAATAAGGAATTGGGAAGCTATGTGTAAAATCAGCATTCACAAGCCAGTTCCACACATGGCTGCACACACTCAGCAAACCTCAAATAAACAAATAACTCTAGGCAGAATCCAAACCACAATGGCCCATTTAGGCCAAGCCCAAATCACCTCAACTCTCAAATACCTGTACCCTTCAAAAGTCCTGGTAAAAACAGTTCAGTTGGTGCCTGGAACCATCATAGACCTTATCTAAAGTTGAACTGAACTCTAGTTTAAACCCTGTTTTCTAAAGGTCATCATTGCATACCTCCTGAATAACTCCAAATGGTATAAGGTCTTGTTTAGTTTACTTTTAAGGTATGAAATTAGATTTTTCAGAAAGCTACAGAAGACCTGAGCATTTTTAAAGACCGGGATACATTCATTAGAAATAAAGACCTGAAGCCGGGCGTGGTGGCGCACACCTGTAATCCAAGCGACTTGGGAGGCTGAGTCAGGAGGATCTCAAGTTCAAAGCCAGCCTCAGCAACTTAGCGAGGCCCTAAGCAACTCAGTGAGACTCTGTCTCTAAATAAAAGACAAAATAGGGCTGGGGATGTGGCTCAGTGGCCGAGTGTCCCTGAGTTCAATCCCTGGTTCCAAAAAAATAAATAAATAAAATAAAAAATAAAATAAAATAAAATAAAATAAAATAAAATAAAATAAAATAAAATAAGTAAAGACCTGAACAGATGGTGATACTACTCTACTAATCTTTATTTATTTTGCTGTAGCTTCATTGACTGTTGAATAAAATTATCACCATTGTCAAAAAAGGAAAAAGTGGGTTCATACATTTTAAAAAATACTTTTTTCAAATGAATGGAAAAATATCTTTAAAAAAAGAAGAAGAAATAAAGACCCGAAAAATGGAGTCTATTTTTTAAAAAATAGGGGCAACTCTGAGAAAACAATCAGAGACAATGAGGCAAGGAAAAATAGACTAATTTAGTGAAATGTTTCAGTGGAGACCAAGGAACTCTCATGCAGGATAACCCAACCTCAAAAAGGAGGCCTGAGTAAACCCATCTCAATGGATCTTACTTCATTCCCCAACTAGGGAAATGAAGGGAGAAGCTACATCTGGAACAGACACAAAAGGGGAAAATAGAAACCCAGAGAGAGACATGGGAATCAACTGCGGAGATGCAGTGAATGTGCTAACAGGCATCTGGGGAGTTTGATGTAATGCGACCAGGCCTGTAATTACCCAACATATCCCCTGCTCCAGCCCCTCAGTACCTGTCACAATTGCTTTGCCTTCTACAAGGATCTGTGCTCTGCTGAAGAGACACTACTAGGGAGGTACTTTGCAGCGGTAGATGCTTAAGCCTGGGAGGTGCTCAGGCCCATTTTGTCCTATCTTTTAGCTTTTATTCTTAAAACTCCACCAGTCATGAATTGTTTTCCCTGACCCTCAATGAAGGTATTAGAAGTCAACTCATTCTGCAAATCCAAGACATCTCTAAATTAGGCGCATCAGCAGCAATGTGTCAGTCCTGAAACCGTTTTTGGCATGATGAGCACATAATAAATGCTGTTTAAAAGATGGCTGGGCTGGGGTGTGCCTCAAGGGTAGGCCACTCGCCCAGCATGTATGAGGACCTAGGTTTGATCTCCAGTACTGCCATAAACAAACAAAACAATATATACCTTCTATATACCTGAGCCAAATGTGCTTTAGTGGCTTTCCGTTGAATGCAATGATGTCTTGCATTGAGAAAAGAGTGATAAGCTGACCTATGCATTCACTGAACTCTAGCACACTGCTTAAAATTCTGCTTTCTGGGCTTTGAATTTGAAAAACATCTGCAGTCAGAGATTCCTTGGCTACCTCTGTGCCTCCATAAGCATTTGATGTTCTCAAGAATTAAGTGATCAGCACACTGTGTGAGCAGGGTAAAATAAATATTAGTCATCATGGTGGATCACTGTGGTTGCTGGGGTTGCTACTCACACATTACCTGCTCAGGGGGGATAGTTAAATCAACCAACCCCTACCAGCCTTTCCATGAGATCCATCTCTAAAAAAGCTAATTTATCCAGGCCTGCGTGGGCTTTCCTGACATGATTTCCAAATACCACCACAAAATTTAATCTTTGAAAAATATGATGGTATTAGGAATGATTTCAATTAAAAAACAAAAGGCACTTAGGATTTTCCAGAGGAAAAAATTAAAAATCAAAACAAAAACCTTTCCTGAGCCTAGTCCAAGGTCAAACTTTCCTAGAGGACAATAAGTAGGCAGGAATGCACTGCGCACCTAAAATTCAGAACAGGGCTGGGGGTGTAGCTCAGTGGTAGAGGTGTGTTTAGCATGTGTGAGGCCCTGGGTTTGATCCCCAGTACTACCAGGTAAGTGGAGGACAGAAAAGCTCCCTGGAGCCCACTGTCCCCTCCCACTACAGAGCACACGGCCTCCTCTGGGGCTGGAAGGGGTTGCAGCTTGCTTCTGTTATGGACCCTCTGACCCCACATCCAACCTGCCTTCATCCAAATCCCTCTTGGCTTCAAGGAATATTTTAAAACCACACAGAGAAAGGTTAGAGAAGATCCTGACCCTTGGCTCTCATTCACACTGGGTAGCAGCATGTGGAAAATGAGGATAGAGTGTTGCATTTCCATGATGGCTGCAAATATCTGGGCACAGAGTAGCTACTTTGCAATTATAGCTTTTCCTCACCCACAAATACTCACCATTTTACTCAATACTGAGATGCTCAGTCAATGTGTTTCATACAAATTCAGGGTCATACAGCAGAATTCTATGATGCATTCATTAACGCAGAAGACACAGATGTGTTGTAAGGTTTTAAAATTTCATATCCTCTACCCCCATGCCTCAGCATCCCCAACCTCAGGCTGTGAGGACCACGCCCAGATGATCAAGTGCACCCGTGCCTGGAGGCTGCTCCCTGCCATAAGTTGCCCTTCTTGCCTTCCCCTGACTGACCCAATAACATTCAAAAGAATCAGTAAAGTCCCCTCACACCTAACAAAGAGTGGCTTCCCCAGCCTCCAGTAAAGTCACTTGCCCATGGGCTTTCCCTCCCCCATTCCCTACCTGCTTGGTGGGTCTGTTCCCTGGGAACTCCTGTCGTGCCCTGCCTCACCTCCCTCTCCAGGACCTGCGAGTATAATTAGCTCCATTTACTTCAATTTCCTATGCCTTTTGGAGTGTAATTTCCACAGCCCACTGTGCTGGTCCTAAAAACCTCACAGAGGGGACTCACTCCCCCATTTACAACACAACAGGCGCTCTTGGGTGCCTCCAGAGAAAGGATCCATGGGATTTTCCTCTCCTATTCATTCTCTCTCAATCTCAGCTATCCTGCTGAGATTGCAAACAGAAAGCTGACAGGCTCCTCCTGCCTCTGGCCTGAAATAAGAATCCTTTTGCTATCACACACACACACACATTTACACATATCGAGAGTTCACACTGGCCCTGTAGCCTCTATCGACATCAGCAAGAGCATTGCCATCTTTAGCTAGACTTTATTTGGGGTTATAAGAATTCTTTCATGCCTCTGACTTAGTGTCATTTATTCCTCTGTTTTCTGAGATGAAAGAAGAGCCTTACTCAGTTGCCAATTCACCTGCTCAGATATTGGCAACTTACCTATGCCAAAGGGTAGCTGTCAGTCAATGGGGAAGGTGGCAGGCCTCTGTGGGGGCACTGTGGGGCGTTGGAAGCCTGGCCGGTGCGGGGGTGGGGGGTGGGCAGGAGTGGAAGGAGTTGTTCACTGTCTTTCAACAGACTTCCTATCCTCATCTGCCTTTCCATGAAGGTCAAATCTGAAATGCACTCTTCATAAAGCCATTAAGAGTCACAGACACTCTTCCAACCATTTCCTGTGGGAGCATCAGGCTCCTGGCTGTAGTGGCCCATGGCACCTTCTCTCCCCCAGCTTGGAGAGTTCCCTTTGGGCACCCTCAGTGAGGTTTATGGTACTGCAGAAAGAGACTGGGGCAAGGAGTCAAGAAGCCTGGCTTGAAGAGAGACAGAGTTAATGGCCTCGGGGCCTTTCTAAACCAGTGATTATTCTAGCATCAAATGAATCAAAGAGAGTGCTAATGCTGAGGACCCAGAATGAGAGAGGTTGCCTCCCTCAGGTGCTTGACTTAGTCAAGACAGCAACGCCTGGAGGAGACCAGAATAGGTGAGACATGAATGTAAAGAATGGGTAATACCGTGTCACTTGAGTTTTAAGATAATAATGAGAAAGCTGCTGGGAAAGTTAGTACAGATTATCTCTTATCTGAAATTCTTCTGACAAGAAATGTTTTGGATTTCAGATTTCTTTTTTCATATTTTGGAATATTTACATGTATGAAAAGTATTAACTTGGGGATGGGATTCAAGCCTAAACATGAAATGATTAATGTTCGTATATGCCTTATACACACAGCCCAAAGGTAGATTCATACGATGCTTCTAGTGCACCTGTGTTTTGACTGTGACCCTTCAAATGAAGTCAAACGTAGAATTTTCCACTTGTAGCATCATGTTGGCATCAAAAAGTTGTAGGATTTAGAGTGTTTTAGGTTTCAGATTTTCAGATCAGGGATATTTAACCTGTATATCTACTTAGCCAATCTAAATTTAATTCAATGAGTATTGGAAAAGACAGGGGCATGCTAAAAATTTACTTTGCCATGTTCTAGAAATATCCTAAGTACCCACTTGAGATCTGGGAAAAGGTTAGCAAGGAGTCATATTTGACAGGTAGGACAGGTTTCCAGGCTTGGGACATTGGTAAGCTGTGGGGACCATATCTCTGGGCCACCACTGTCTACAGCTGAGTGGAGCCTTCAGAAGGGTAAAGGCTGTCCATCTTCCTTCCAAGTCTAGACACACCCCTTCCTCTGCATGAGGCACACCATGTACCAGTCAGCTGAGAAAAGACAACAGCAACAGTGTTCAAATGAGAAAGGGGGAAATCCTTAAATAAAACAGAAATGGGTCCAATGGCCTTTGCAGTGCCCTTTAAACTCTGGCAAAATAACAGCTGCCTTGTTCTGATCCAATCTAATCTTTCAGAATTTATGCTTCTTAATGCTCCTACTTGGCTTCCATACAGATAAAAAAGTGCGTGGCCTTTGCCAAATCAGATCCTCCTACTCTGCCAAATCATAGGTTTGACCCAAAAGCCAGAAAGCCCACGACCTTCAGGTAGGTGAGAAGTGAGTGTGTCTGAGGATCTCAAGTGGTGGTAATGTCTCTTCTTAAGAGTCACTTTGTTGTTTTTGTTTTTGTTTTTATTTTATTTTTTATTTTTACAGACTGTATTTTGATTCATTGTACACAAATGAGGTACAACTTTTCAGTTCTATGGTAGTGCATGATATAGATTCATACCATTCATGTAATCATACATAGGATAATGATGTCTGTCTCATTCCACCATTTTTCATATACCCTCCCCCCTCTCATCTCCCTCTACATAATCTAAAGTTCCTCCATTCTTCTCTCACTTTGAATCCATGGATTCATCTAATGTCCTTCTCTAGAATTAAAACACACAGATTAACTGATGCCTAATGAAGTGTGCTGCTCAGTAGCTATAAGAAACTGCTTTTGATACCAAAAAACAAGACTGTATCAGAGCCAAGTGGGAATACAGACCCACTCCTGGGGAGCACAACTCCTGGGAGCTTCAGCCCTTTACCCCTGTAAAATGGATACAAAGTGGAACAAGTTCAAATCTCATGAGCCCTCTGAAGAGCTTGTGATCTGAAAAGGTTGCAGGTTGGAATGGGGTCATCTGGACCTATTTCAAATAACCTTGACCCAGAAGCACTTAGTACACAATTTGCTTATATCCAGAGTCAGTTCTGAACAAATCAGATCCAAGTAGCTGTGTGCCTAGACTGCATTTTGCCCTCCCTTGCACTCCAGTGGCATTAGTGGTCCCATCAGACCACTCAAGTCACCCAGAACAAGAAATAATTGGTGGAAACCTTAAGTTCAATGGGTGAACAACTAAATAGAAACAGATCACCTCTTCTGAATACCCTTAAGCAAAGGGAATTTATTTCATATAAGCAAGCATCAATAATGAGAAGGAACATATTTCTAAATCCTTCTCCATTATTGCATGAAAATACTTATGTGCCAACACTACAGAGAACGGGGAAAAGGCATGATCTTTCACCAACAGCTTGGGTGGTAAAGATAAATAAAATGACCCTCACATTTGGAAGACATGTGATCTCCCACGTGAAAATCCGGCTGCTAATAAAGAGCAGAAGGACAGCAGGGCTGCCTTCCCTTGCTCTGAGTTCGTTTGTCTGAGAAGGCAGAATTGAAGATTTAATATTTTCTTTTCCCCTCCAGCAACCATTCAAGAGAAATTAGTCAGTTGCATTTGGGAAGGAATTTGAGAAGTGCAAACAGTGAAGACTGTGAAGAGAAAAAGAAGTTCAAGAAATGACTCCTCACGTGCCCAAAGGGAAAGCAGATAAAATGCTTGCAAGTTCCAGTGAATCCCAGGGGCTGGAAACTAAAAAGGAAGGGTCAGTTTTTCTAGGATGAAGGATGATAGTAGTGGTCTGGTTCCCCTTTCTTAACCAATATCAAGTTTTCTTACTCCAACTCCCTAGAATACACACACATCAACATGAACATCTGCATTTTTAAGTAAAGTATAGAGTTCATAAATTACTTGTACCAAGTAACCCAGTTGAAACTCAGGGCCAGAATCAGTACAGTCTTCTAAATATTCAGGACAATGAGATGATAATTTGAATCAGGCAGATGAATTTCTTGGGTGTTGGTACATACCCACGTGAGCATACCCCAAGTAGTATTGTCATATAAAATATAGGACACACACATTCCTTTGGATAAATAATGTACAACTTTTAGTAATAAGTGTGTGGGACATACCTATGCTAAAAAAATATTCATTTTTTTTATTCGGAATTCAAATTTACCTGGGCAATGCTGGGCACGATAGTACATGCCTGTAGTCACAGCTATTCAGGAGGCTCAGGCAGGAAGATCACTTGAACCCAGGAGGTCAAGCCTGGGCAAATATGGAGACTCCAACTTAAAAAAAAAGAACAAAAAGAAGAGAGAGAGAGACAGAGAAATTTACCTGAGTATCTTGTATTTTTATTTGTTAAATCTGATAGTCTTACACCAACAGCCTTTTGCCCTCAATTTTGTTGGTTCTCCCACTGGAAATGCCATTCTTCATGAACCTATTTAAACCATGCTCATCTTATGAACTTCATGTCACACCTGGCCCACCCTAGAAGTCTTCTCCTGACTCTGCCACATGCTATTGTCTCCCTTTTGTGAAGACCAATAACATATGCTAACAAAATAACGTGGACCAGACTGGGGTTCACTATTGTGTCAGTCTCAGATTGTTTCATAAGCTTTCATAACCTCTCTCCATCGATATTGCAAGCCATTTGAGTAAAAATTATGCCTCACTCTGACTTTTTATCCTCTGCTGCATCTAGCGTGGGACTAGGCAGAACAAGTTTTTCAATAACTGATGGGAAATTGTTTGCTTTAGGGCACACAGAAAAGATGACAAGAGGAAGATTATGATATTATTTCTCCCAAGCATGAAAAAGGGAAGAATAAATGGGAAGAGTCTAGAAAGTTCAAAAGAAAACAGAAAAAAAAAAGATTTGCACTTAAAAATAACATAAGTTTGTGAGATAAGAAGCCACAATTAACTCGTGAATTAAGAAAATTATAAGAGCAGGTGATATATTGACATGCACCCATTTGTATCTATGGAAATTGTTGTCCCAACCTAAAGTCCTTGCAGATACTGGAAGTGTCTCTGAGCATTAGAGCTTGAAGGTCCTTAGACATCACCTGATCCATAACATCATCATACAGGAAAAGAACTGAGACCAATAGAGGAGAGTCACTTATCTATTGCCACATAGCCAGTTAATGACAGCCTAATGACCCCCAGGCCAAAGCTCTTCCTGTTTGTTGAACTGACCCTCCAGCTTCAGGGGCAGAACCTTAAGCCAAGTGGCAGGTTTACAGCTCTACTCATTTAAAAAAATAATAATAATAATGTTGGTTATCTTTAATAAATAGTGCTTACTTTTAGTAAGAAATCTAGAAGATACAGAAGTGCATAAAGAAGAGAATTTAAGTTAGCCACCAATAATAAAAAATAATGATAGGTATATGATGTATTTGTGTCATGCCTTTTCCTATAAGGGACAACTTATAGGACTATAAGGGATGCAGGGATTTAATTAATTTTTTTTGGTGGGGGTGGCTCTCTATCTTCAACTCTAGCCAATGACTGGACATTAAAAAGCATTTGAGTCTACACTTGTTGAAAAGTGATTCAATATGCATCTACATAGATCTATATACATTATATGTACAAATTATATATTTATGTAATTTGGAAAATTAAAATCATGCCATTATAGTTCACTTGATTTTTTTCACTTAATATCACATCAAAGGAATTTTCCCATGTCAGCAAATATCTTCCTAAAACACTATTTTCAAAAGCTGCATATTCTCTTGTATGGCTAAACCATAATTTATTTACCCATCTCCAATCAGTGGACATTTACATGGCTTGTAATTATTTTGGCTAGGCCTATGATTACTATATCCAGACATGAATCCCCATGAGAATCAGTCTGTAGAGAAAATGGGCCTTTACCCCTTCACTAATGAGGAAAGTTAGGGAGATAGAGCAGTAACAAGCCAACTAGCCATGGTTAGCTTATCGGTCCTAGATAGGTCATTTGATTCGACTTCCTTTACAAATCATGAGCCACAATTCAGAACTGCCAGTCCCTGATCATAAGCCTTAAATGATCAATTTGATTTTATCTCAGTTACATCTTACATGAAAATGTCATCCAAAAAAAAAAAAAAAAAAAAAAACCACTGCAAATGAGAGAAAGGTATCTGAACCAAAGGGCATTTTAGAGCTGATTTCATCAGTCTTGCTCTTAATTAAATATACACTACACTAAATACAAAATACACTATGAATAACCAGTATACACTATACACTAAAATACAAAGTTCCCATCTCTCCCCAAACAAGTTCAAACTACTACACACTAGGAACACGATCCAAATCCAAGTCTGAGTACCAAATTTTTCTTCTAGTGTCTGTCAGTTCCCTGCAGGACCCCCGCTTGGGTGAGCACTTGTTATTGGTTGTAAGTTATGCACACATGGACATTCAGCAATCTATAAGTTCATGTTGCCACATTAATGTTCCCTTTTGGCTGCTGAAAAGCAGCTCAGAGCAGGTCTTTCAATGGCCAAGGGCTCAGTTCCAAGATGCAAAGGGGATCTTCACATATTGTCCTGTTCTGAGCACTGACATACAAGAAAGTGGCCAGGGAAGAAGCAGGCTGAACGGGTTGCTTACTTGCCAGCATCACCTGCTTTTCTCTTCCAAGTCTAAGCTCAGCTTGGTTCCTGGAAAGGACAGTAGATTCCAGGACTGGCCTGCTGTATGAGGTGGAGTGCATACATAACCTTTCTGCTATGCAGCATTCGGGCATGGATATTCTGCATGTGACTTCAGGCTACATATTATTTGGGGGTCATTACCACTGCTGCATTGTACGTTGCTGTCTTGTGAGCCACAGTCAGGGCAGGACATGGTTCAAATGTCTCCTCCAACTCATGTAGGAATTTAAGGACCATTGCAGCAGTATGAGGAGGTGGGACCTTAAAGGATGATTTGGTCAAGTGTGCTCTGCCTTCACAAATGGATTGATGCTGTTACCTTGAAAGTGGGTTAGTTACCACTAGTGTGGCTCCTGGAAGGATAAGTTGACCCCCCACCCTTCCTCTCTACCTCACAAGTGCTTGATGGCCTTCCACCCCATTGCATGAAGTCTCTTTTCCGGTGCTGGCACCACGCTCATGGACTTTCCAGCCTCCAGAATTGTGAGCCAAATCAACTCCTATTATTTATAAATTACCCCATCTGCAGTATTCTCTTACAGCAGCAGAACACAGACTAAGACACATACCTTCTAACAGAAACCCAATACAGAGCACCAACATCATTGCCAGGTCCCACCTTATCAACTGATGCAGATTCAGGAGAGATTCCTATAGTTTATTTTCCTATAGTTTATATGCTTCCTATAGTTTATATGCTTATATTCCTATAGTTTATATGCTTTATCTTATGAACAAGTTCTGACTAATGGTGACTCCCTGGAGTTAAGACTATCGCACCTCATCCAGAGAAAAAAGGAAAGAAAGTTTTAGAGTCACTGACTGAAGGGGCCAAAATAGAAACCTAGAACAACTCAAACTCCAAGGCTGCTGGCCCCTGAGAGTAGTTCTCACATCATTCATCTTATGCCCCTGTAGCACTGTTGGCGCAGTGCCTGGCACATATTGGACACTGAATACGTGATTAAATGAATAAACAGATCCTCAAAGTCTGACCACAGGGCTCACTTCTCTATGTCATTACCATTGCATACAAATACGGAACTCCTCTTCAAATAGAGGAACCTACGACCAACATGTCAACAAGATGAAAATGAACCCCAAAATGAAAGATACTGCAGGATTGCTGCGGCATCTGAAGACAAATGTCATCTGTCTTCCACCTCATGCAAGGTCAGCAAGATGCTGGGTGTGGTCCACAGGTAAGAGCCCCAGAAGGAGCAAATATGGGGGTAGATAGAAAAGAATGGAAGGGGAAGAAGGAGAAACACAGGGAAGCAAGAGTGAGAGAAAGAGGGGAAGGGTCCTTATCACCATGCTTTCCAAGTGGCAGAGCCAAGTGAGGGAAGTAAGTCAGGTCCCCTGTCTAGTATTTGTGAGTTCACTTCCAGGATGATTTGCTAACTAAAATAACTAACTGGATTCATCAGTTAGGAGGCCTTGGGAGGTACTGGAAAGGATTCAAGCTTGAAAGAAAGAACGCACAGGGTTGAATTCTGCCTCTGGTAGTTGCTACAAAAATGTACAATATATTTCTCTTAAGTTTTTTTTTCTTTTCTATTCTTTTTTTTTTTTTTTTGGTGTGGGGCTAGGGATTGAACCCAGGGCCTTGTGCATGCAAGGCAAGCACTCTACCAACTGAGCTATATCCCCAGCTCAGTTTTTTTTTTAAATAAACACATTAGATTGTTTAAAGCAATAATTAGAACACTGTTTTGTTGGGTTTATATCATATATTGCTGTACATAATAATAATGGTACAAGGGAAAGGGGGAAAGGGGAGGGTATGGGAATAATGTTGTTCTATTTTTTTCTTTCTCTTAAAAATGCTTTTATGTTTTGTTGTTGTTTTGTGTTTTTGGAGGGGTGGAGGGGGGACCAGGGATTGAACCCAGAGGGGCTTAACCACTGAGTCACATTCCCAGCCTTTTTAATTTTTTTTTTTATTTAGAGACAGGGCCTTACTAAGTTACTGAGGTTGGTCTCCAACTTGCAATCCTTTTGCCTCAGCTTCCAGAGTCCCTGGGATTACAGGCATGTGCCACCCATGCCTGGCCCTGTTTTTACTTTATATCTGAATTAAGTCAGTATTAACCTGAAGTACACTGTGCTAAGATGTATATATCATTAGAGCAACCATTAAGAAAATAGCTAATAAAAAAAAAAAAAATATACACCAAAAAAATTTCAAGAAAAGTATTCAAATGGTACACCTTAACCTGAAAGAAGTCAATAAAGGAGTTACAGAAGATTTGTTATTAAGTGGGTTAGTGTATGTAGGGATCTTAGAATAGTGCTAGCAGACAGGCTTTGCTACACAAGGTCCTTGTCATTGTCTTTGTTTTGTTATCACTCAGCTTTGGGAGAAAAAAGAGCTTACCTAGGAAACTGTGAGGATGGTGAGTCACCAGGTGTGAGTCACCAGGTGTGCAAAGTCAAGAGATCAAGGAACACCCCCCACCAGTGTGGCTGGACAGCGGGGAGCTCTCTGACAACCTCAGAACTCTTCCTAAATTGCAGCAATTGTTGGGGGAGGGGAGAGAGGAAGTGGAGGTGCCTGGACATTTGCCCTAGAATAGGACCCAGAAGATGCCTCTGGCATTTAGCCCAGAGAGAAGACTCGTGGGAAGCTGCCAGAATCAGAAAGGGTTTTTCTAAAATTGTGTGAAGGACAACAGACACCCACCAAAGTTGATCCTGCCCATGTCAAATTTGTGAATGAGGAAGGAGAAGCAGAGCTGCAGCTGTTGCTGGCCTGCTCCTGACTCCTAAAGGGAGGAACATGTATGGACTTGACAACATGCCCCAGACCCTTCCCATCAGGTCACTGAATCTTTAATCTGGGAAGGCAGAAACTAACACTCCCACTAAACAGATGGAGAAACTGAGCCAACAAAAGTTGTGCTTCCTGAGGACATGGCAGCCGTAGGTAGCAGTAGGTAAATCAGGATTCAGGTCTTGCCTTTTCTTCTGTACCACAGTCACTACGATCTCAGTCAAATAAAAATATATTGTCTAAAATAAGTACTTCTTTTTTGGGGAGAGGGGTGTTGAGGATTGAACCCAGGCCCTCGTACGTATTAGGCAAGCACTCTACCACTGAGCTACATCCCAAACTCCTAGCCTTCCTTTTTTGAGATAATCTTGCTATATTGCCCAGACTGACCTTGAACTGGCAATCCTATCGCCTCCACCTTCAAACTTGTGCCTCCCACCGGGCCAAAGTTGGTAATATTAAGAGAAAGCAAAATGAGTGAAGAACAAGAGCAAGCTGTGTGTTGCCCCACCTGAGAGCAGCCTCCTGACTGTTGAAGTCTGCCCGGCATAGGGAGAGAAGCAGTGTGTTGATTTCCGATGACTGGCACAACAACGAACCACAAACAGGTGGCTTAAAACAACAGAAAATGTAGCCAGGTGCTGTGGTACATGTCTATAATCCCAGCTACTTGGGAGGCAGATACAGGAGGATCTCAAGTTCAAAGTCACCCTGGGAAACTGAGCAAGACCGTGTCTCAAAACTAAAAAATTAAAAAAAAAAAAATACTTTTTCAGTGGGGCTGAGGATGCAGCTCAGTGGGAGAGGGCTTACCTAGCATGCACAAAAACCTGGGTTCAATCTCCAATACTGCAAAAAGAAAAAGAAAATGTATTCTGAATCTAGAGGTCCAAAATCAAGCTGCCAGCAGGGTTGGCTCCCTGATGCCTGGGACATTGGCTCTGCCAACCCCCAAATCCCAGGGCAGGAAGGAAATCCCACAGGAATGACTGCAGATGGGGGATGTAATCTTGGAAGGAGATTGCTCAAACTTGCTGAGAGAAATGAAGAGACAACAGCTGTGAATGACCTGAGCCACAGAAAGGGTCTGGGGTGGAGAAGTCTGGGAAAATATGGGGGATTGAACTTTTGCCACCGGAAGTGCAATGGTGCCTGGGACTATGATCCCAATACAAATGGCAAAGAAGACCATTTTTTTTAAGAAGGAGGAGCATCCAGATGAGCCAATTATAAAGTTAATATGGAAAAATTTTTAAAGCAGTTGATTCAGGAAAATTTTGGAAATGGAGAACAATGGAGGAAGATTAACTCTATTAAATACTAAAAAATAAGGACTGAGGCTGGGGGTGTAGGTCAGTGGCAGAGTGCTTACCTGCCATATGCCTGGCCTTGGGATCAATCCCTAGTACAGCATAAATAAATAAATAAATTAGATGCCAATTTAAAGATAAAAGGGAAAAAATATCAGAATTTCACAGAAAAGGAAATTCAAGTGGTTCTTAAGTAAATGAAAAGACACTCAAAAGAAATAAAAAATGAAAGCACATTGAGATGACATTTTTCATTCACCAAATCAGCAAAGATCAAAGCACTGCATAATGCGCCATATTGGTAAGCTTGGCGGTCACTTGCCTATTTTGCTCTCAAATTCATTCCCAGGCTTTTTCTATTCTTAAGATTTTACAGTTCACCTTGTCACCAAGTACATTCTTGTCATCTGACAGAATGGCCTGCTGTAGTCTTAGTCGTTCTCCAGTTGCAAGACCACACACCAAGGGTATAGTACACACCTTGAACCAACAGGCATGAGGTGTGGTTTCTCCCAGGGTCAGAATACACCCACCTGGGAGCAAAGACGTAAGAGAGTTACTCCTCTCTCTATACCTCATGGCCATTCTCAGAATTTTTGCTTGAGCTCTAAGCAACTTCATGTCTTAGAAATCAAGGGACATAACAGTTTCACAGAGTAGGAAATTGAGACCACCAACTGTCTACTTTGGGCTTCTCATGTTGACTAAAGAGAACAACCTCAATTACTCAGAGGAAATTGGGTTTCTGATACACAGTGGGGCAGGAAAGTCTATGTCTAGAACTGAAGGGATTCTCTGAGGTACCTCTTAGTACTTCTTGACCAATGGTAAAAGACAACAGAATGTACTGCACCCAAATTAGGCAGGACTATTAAGAAATCAGAGCCTTTGGGAATAAAGATTAGAATCACCCCACCCCCAAGTGATGATTCCCAAACAGCCATGGGCTGGCAGGAAACAAAGGGGACGTGGACTGCATGGTTGAAGAAGAAAATGATAAACATCAAGGACAACAAGGACAGCCTCATGGCCATTTACAGACATGAAAACTGAACAACTACGTCTGCTTTTTTTTTTCTTTTTTTAGTTATATACTAATCAATGGTTTCTTTTGCTTTCTAATTGCCTGAGAAATTTGTCCAAGAGGTGTTCATAGTATTTTAGTTGACAATCAGGAGAACATCTACCCTGGAAGGAGAAATGCCTATGGCAAGAGAGAGGGACTCTATGTATACCCTTTGAGGGGAAAGGGTTCAGTGTTTGAGATGGTAAATGATAGTCTGTCAGGCAGAAGCACAAAGGCATTTGGACTGTGCAAATTTTTTTTTTTCCTTGTTGGTTTGGTTTGGTTTTTATCCCTCTCAGATCCACTCCCCATTCTCCTTCACCCCAGACTATAGCATGGGAAATTGCATTTCTCAAGTTGAATTATTCAGAAATGGGAGGCGTTGACAGAAAACAGAATGGGTAGAGCCAGGGTGTTCATCTCTCCCTTCTTTCTTTGTCTGGGGACATCTTGATCAGCAGCTACTTCTCCTCTAGTTCCCTCCTGACAGCCCGGCCCTCCGTGGTCCAGGGTCCTGCCAGGCTGACCTGTGTGGCCCCAGTTTTTTCCATGGCCCTGCTGCTGGGATCCAGCATACCATCACTTCCACTCCCCTGCCCAGTATTGCCGAGGCTGTCTCCCCAACCTCATGTTTGACTTCTTAGCTCTTCCATCATCTGGGAAATCACTGCCCTGTTTCAGATCCTCAGAAATGTCACTTTTTCTTGACAGGCCACTGGGTAAAGTTTAGGAGAGAAGTGGGAAAACCAAAGGGTGGAGATATGAAATAGAACATATTAAGTAAACGGATAAGCCTATGTGGGAAAGTTGGCAATATCTACCTACCTCTTGTAGCCGTGCAAATCAGTTACAAAGACATAGCCTTTGTTCTAGAAATAATACTTCTAGAGATTTTTACTGCTTAATTAATGTTTGCGTAAGACTATTCATTGCAGCATTGTTTGTAAAAGATTGGAAACTACCTAAAAGTCCACTGACAGGCAATAGATCAAATAGATTAAGACAGAGTCCTAAAGAAAAGGAATATGCAGTAAACTAATATGGAATGTAAAGTAAACTAATATGTAGTCACTCAAAAGAATGAGGAAGATGTTTATCAGGATAAATTCCTAAGAAATGAAAACACAAAGTACTAACAGTGCATATAATGCCACCATAAAAATAATAAGTATACAGAATACATTTGTTTATATTCACAATGATTCTCTATAACAAGTAATAAGATTAGCCACCTCTGGAGAGAAAGACTGGGAAAATGGGAAAAGGAGTTGAGTAGGACATTGTTTTTTCACTTCTTGCTCTTTTGTATTTCTAGAATACTGCCATACATAAGGCATTAAAAATTTCAAAAATAAATAAAATTTAATTTTAAAAAATGCAGCTCTGTACTGCTTGTAAGAGACACACTTAAGACACGCACATGCAGAGCATGAGCGAGATTGGAAATAAGTGAATGAAAAATAGGTACCATGAGAAGCTAAAAAAAATTGCAAAAGAATGTTTTCTTAAAACTAAATTTTAGGAACTGGGTGTGGTGGCACATGCCTGTAATCCCAGCAACTCCGGAGTCTGAGGCAGGAAGATTGCAAGTTCAAAACCAGCCTCAGCAACATAGCAAGGCCCTAAGCAACTTAGGGAGACCCTGTCTCAAAATAAAAAATAAAGAGCTGGGGATGTGGCTCAGTGGTTAAGCATTCCTGGTTCAATCCCTGGTACCAATAAACAAATAAATAAATAAATAAATGTTTGTTAGACAAAGAAAAAGTAAAATAGAAGCATTAACCGAGGCAAAGGACAACATTATATAAAATATTTTTGAAAAAAACCTACCAATCTTGAATGTGTATGCTTTTCTCTGTGTGGTGCTGGGCCCCGACTGAACCCAGGGCATGTGAGGCAAGTACTCTACAACTGAGCTATATCCCCAGTCCATGAATGCATATGCTTTTACCAGCATAGTCATAAATATATAAAACAAAATCTAAAATAAGCACAGGGAAGAAACAAATTGTGCCAATAAGGAATTTTAAGGACAGAAGATCAGAGCAATATTAATAAGTCTGATCTAATATATAGAGTTATATACACTTTCATCGACAAAGGGAGAGTCTACATTCTTTTCAAGCACACATAGAACATACCCCAAAATGGCCACAAACTGTAGGAGGCAGAAGAAATTTCAACACATTTTGGAGAACCTGTGTCATCCAGGCTATGTCCTTTGACCACATGCTGATCAGAAATCAGCAATAAAGAGATTGTCTTACAATTTGGGAAATTTAAAAATCCACTCCCATTTAATTCATGAACTTAAGTAGAAAAATATGATGGAAATGACGTAATATTTGGAACATGGCAATGATGGAAGTATTAAATATCAAAATGTAGACAAAGAATATTTAATGAGAAAATTTTTGAATGCATCTCTTAAAAAACAAGAAAGATTAAAAATAAGTTAATAAGCATTTACCTCTCAAAGCTAGAAAGTTTACAAAAAATAGAAGAAAGGATTTGGGGTTAGGATGTTTAAACACATGCGTCTAATTTCTCTTAAGAGAATCCACTAAAACATTATAAAGGGGTTTCTCCAAAGGATAGACAGGCACAGCACAGAGGGGCTAAAAGAGGAAACAGCAGCAATATAACACAGGAGCTGGGGTGAAAGGTGACTCAGCAAAAGCTGGCACAGACACCAGCCTAAGCACGCAGCAGGAAGAACTGTGAATAAACCAGGTTTGCATGGCAGCAACCTCATGGGGACGAGCCTGGGAATATCAGGGGCTTCTGCAATAGGAAAGGAAGGGGGTACAAATTAAGAATTTGCTGATAGCTGTTTGTTTGAGAAACAGTTAATCCTAGAGACCATCTTGTTCTCTACACTGCATCCTAGAAATTGACCAGAGTCCTCTGGACAGGGGGCCACCAGATACGGTTGAGGATATAGATGTTCTGCGCCAAAGAGGGGGATTAAGTGTTTTATGCAGCTTGGTTAAGACAGGAGATCCTAAGACTTTTCTCCAGGGGTTTTGGTAGTCCCAGAGGAAAGATCTAAAGACACTGACATCAGGAATCTCTCCAAAGAACAGCCCACCCAGGTCACACTACAACCAGCCAAATGTCCATCAGTCTCCCCCATCCTCTCAAAGTTTCCAACTACCTTCTTAAGCAGTTAAGTAGTTAAGGATCACTTTTCCCAGAAGAGTTTTTATGAATTTTCAAAGGAATACTAAAGTCACAGAATGACTTGAAGACTCTATTCAACATCTCCTCTCTGGCAGTGAGACATTACTCTTTCTTTGCATAGCCATGTCCACTTCACTAACCAGTCTTTTGACACTGATTTTGGATACATAGTAGGAAAACATATACAGGTTGTAAAACTAATGAAACAGGTGGTTTCTGGGAGAAGGACAGATTCAGTGGAGTGAATACACACAGTGGAAAACTGGGCGGCCCATCTCCTTTTGCACACCCACGCAGATTCCTTCTCTGACCTTCATTGCCCTGCTGTGGATCTCCAGAGTCTGCATCGCCATGGTACCCTTGCCTTCTGGCTTCCTTTGATGTTTGACCAATAGAAAACAATAGCAGAAGAATGGAAGGCAGGAGAAGAGAGAGGGCATACTTCCATTTTGGCATATTTCTACTGGGGGATACCTCTGACTAGACATTCGGAGATGGGGGCCTCTCCCTTTCCTCCAAATCTCACCAGGCCTCTATTAACACCATCTCCTCCGCTTGCTCCCACAGGTAGAAGTGGATCAATAGGTCCAAGTGATATTATGCTAAAAATTTTTTTAAAAAGTTCTGGGGCAAACTGGTGATCTTTATAAAAAATACAGTAATACCAAACCCCATACCACCCCATGCACAAAAATCAATTTCAGGTTAATTAAAACCACAGATCAAGGTTGGGGTACCTGTAAAACTTAATGCAGAAAATATAGAATAATATATTCATGACCTCCAGCAAAAGAGAAGATTTTCTTAAATAAATAAAAAGAGGACAAATCCCAAAGTGAATTTTATTATATTAAAATACAATTTTTTTCTTCACCGAAAGACACATAAAAAAAATTAGAAGACAAGAAAAGGTCTGGGAGAAGATACCTGCAATATTGAAAACTAACAGAAGATTATGTCCAAAATTTATAAAGGATTCCTAAACATGAATGAGAAAAAGACAAGCATTTCCACAGAAAAGGAGACAGAGTAAAGAAAGAGGCAAATCACAGGGGAGGAAAATGGTTACTAAGCATATGGAAAAATACTCACCAGCACTGATAAATAGGAAAATGCAAAATAAAACAACAGCAAGATACTTCAGCTGGTGGAAATTGTTGATGTGATAACACTGAGGGTGAGTGAGGAAGGAGAAACAGGGTCTCACATTAGTAATGAAAGGTGGAGATACTTGGCAATAGTAGCAGATCTAGCAATTCTAATTCTGTGTGTTCAGGCTAGAACAAAATCAATCCATCTGTGCAGAAGGAGATAGGTACTAGAATATTTATTGCAGTGCTTTGTAAAAGGAAGAAAAAAGGAAACAGGATAAATATCAAATGGAGCATGGGTAAATTATATTAGTAAAATGGCAAACTATTCATTAATACAGTCAAAAATGAAACAACATGGAGAAATCTCCAAAATCCAAAGGTTAGATGAGAAAAAAAGTTATAGAAGAAGGTGACCTGTCTTAGTTACCACTGGTCGAACTCCAGCTTAGCATGCACAAGTCGCTGGGGACTGAGCCCAAAACATCTCACAAGAGCAACTTATTTATTTATTTATTTATTTGCAGCTTGCAGTTTCAGAGGTCTCAGTCCGGACTTGGCCAACTCCATTACTCTGGGCCGAAGGTGAGGAAGGATCCAGGAGGAAGGATCATGGAGGAAGGATCCAGCAGAGGAATTGCAGGGAGGCACAGGAAAGATGTACCTTTCCAGGGCACACCCCCAGTGACCCTCCTCCTCCAGTCAAGCCCCCCTGCCTACAATTACCACCCAGTCATTCAAACTAGGATGGACCAATCAGGTTACAGTCCTCCTAATCTAATCATTTACCTCTGAATATTCTTACATTAACAGGAGCTTTTGAGGGACACATCATCTCTAAACCTTAACAATGGTAAAGAATAAAAAGGTGTTGATAGAATTGGAAAATAAATACACAAGTTTTTGTTATGTCATCCTTAGAACATTCCTGTGTGTTTAAAATATCTCATGAAAATGCTCACTATGCTTACTATGACCTTAGAGGGTATTACTGGACACATGGCACCAGAGCAGTGGAAATAAGACTCCCGTTCCATGGGAAGTGCTGCATGCATGCTTGGACCACAAATGAACAGGTGTTCAACTAGCAATCAGTGACCGGGACCTGTCAGTGGCCACAAACTAGGTCAGAAAAGAAACAAGGGAATGCACCTGGGAGGTTTAGCCTAGAGTCAAAGACATTCTGAACTTTCACAAGCAGTGGAGCACACCAGCAGCGCATGGAATGTCATCCTGGAAAGTGGCAGGCTGCCAGTGACCACTTTGTATTCCACAAAGGATATAAATTCAGATGAGACACAAATGCTGTCCAGTTCTCAGCCTCAAGTTGCAGGGCAGCTCTGGCCATAAGATTCAACATGAAGAGAATAACGCTCCTATACACTGAGGGAGACAATGATCTAAAAATGCACAGGCCTTCCCAGAAGGCACAGTGCACCCAGCTGCCCTGGGAGTCCTGAACCAGATACTCTCAATGGGCTCACCGCAGGCTGGTTTTGGGGGCTTAGCAGATAAGCTGCCCCATAGCTAACTTGGTTGTCTTGTGGGTTTTCAGACTCACTGGAGGCTTGCTGTTGGTCTGAACCCTAAGTGCTGTGCCTAAGTGCCAAGATGCAGCAATCTATTTACATTCACTGGAGTGAACCAATAAATGGGCAAAGAGCTCATTTGTGACACCAAGTACAGCTTCTCTCTAGCATGAACAGTCAACAACGAGCTTCTCATCACTTCTATTCCATTAAACATTGCAAATTAGAGTCCAAGGAGGAAGCTAATTTCCAATCAAACAGAGGAACCAAGGGGGCCCAAAATCTGTTGCCTGTTTCTACCCATATGGCTGTGTAGGCATGCTCACAGGCCAGCTCGCCCACTTCAAAACTCAGCAGAGCAAAATACATGGAAATAAACCAGTGACTGGATCCTATGTCATGGGCTCCTTTGCTTTTGTTATAGTCTCCATTTTTGAAACAACTGGATGGGCATGATTTGGATGCCCCGGGGGCACAGGTGTCTAAAATGGGTTTGCTTCCTGGCTGGGATCCTTGTGCCACAAAGCCCAGGCAACCTCAAAGCACACTATGACTTTCCACTGAGCCATTGTACCCTCTTGCCAAGTGAGAGCACCACATCCACGTTTCAGACCAGTTTATTCTGCTTGAATATAATGTGTCTCATTAATCTCTTCCATCTGTTGTTTATGTGCATGAACAATCCTAAGGGGAAATATAAAGGACTGACACAGGATTTACTACTTGAGCCTCTGCATCCAGGTTTAATTTGTAAGGAGTTACTATCCCTCCAGATGGGACACAGATCTCTAAGAACTGGCTTCCCCCCAGTCGGAAAGACATTTGTGAGAACTTCCCTGTCTGCTTGGGCAGCGTTCCCATGGCCAGCAGCACGCAGATGCTCCTGTGTCAGTATACCCTGGCATCATCAGAAGTCAAAGGCAGAATAGAATTTCCAAGGCAGGAACCGAGGGCTGCCAACAACGTTATTCAGGCGCTTTTCCTCTTCCTACTGCCATTGCTGTCAGATCAATTCATCGCCCAACGTACCCTCCACCAGGCTCCGGATGGGACAGACAAAAGTCAGTGTCAGTCCGTTTTACGACTTGGAAAGCATGCAATTGAAAGTGCTCGTGTGAGAAGATGCTGACATTAAATTGGCTACCCTGAGGGTCGGGGATTACCAACAATGCCGTCCTCCGATTCCCACATGGCCCAGGATAACCACCTATGAGGGAAAATTAACACCTCATCTATGTCCCCAGTATAATTAGATGAGGATAACTGCATGTGTTTATTAGTTCAGCAAATATTTGAGGGCCAAATATGAGACATCCTTTGTGCTAGACACTGGGACATTCAATGGTACATGAAACACACAATTCCTCCTTGTACAAATTATTCAGTGCTCTTGTGGGTTGAACTGTGTGCCCCAGAAATTCATAGGTCATAGCCCTAACTGACCTTCAGTACCTCAGAATGTGGCCTTATTTGGCCATGGGGTCTTCACAGAGGTAAATCAAATTAAAATGAAATCATTCAAGTGGCCCTCATCCAATATGACTGGTGTCCTTATCAAAAAAGAGGTTGGGAGACAGATATGTCACTAGGACAATGTTATGTAAAGATGAAGGCAAAGATTGGCTTCTATAATCAAAGCAATGCCAAAAATGACCAGTAAACCACTGCCGCTGGGAAGTCACTCTGCGGAAGGAACCAACACTGCCAACAGGCTGCTTTCGGCCTCCCTGCCTCTGCAACTGTGGGGTGGTACCTTTCTGTTGTTTAAGCCACCTAACTGCATTACCTTATTGCAGAAGTCCTAGCAAACTAAATACAAATGGCTTCTGTGAAATAATGTCACTCAAACAGAAAAAAATCATGAAAAATTAGAACACACTTTGCCTATTGCTCTTCCACTACCCAAGGTAGGTTGCTGTCCTTCCCAATGGTGACAGTTATGAAGAATCTCAAAAAACAGCTCTGGTGCTTCTACCACTGAGGGAACCAGGACCAGAATTAGAGCAGGCTCCTTGGGATCCAGTGGAAGGGCTCTTAAAGGTCAGCTGAACAAGACACAATGAGGAGGAAACAATTTTCCAAATACTTCATTAAGGGCATAGGTTTTTTTTTTTTTTTTTAATTTTTTAAGCAGCTTTGTTACATTTAGTTCTGACCTATGTTGTCATATATAAAGGCATAGGTTTCTCAGACAATTCGTTGTCTCAAAAATTTCTGAGATCTGTTGGCTTACTTCAAAGATACAACATTTCTAAATCAATATTTTTCACCTAAATTTTAATCTTACTTGTGCTACCAGTGAACTCTGTGACCTTGAGCAAGTCTTATATCCTCCCTAGACCTCAGTTGACCCATCTGTAAACTGGGAGTTGAGAGTATCTGAGTCCTATCTGGGTCCTCTCTTCAGACTCTGTGGCTCCAACTTGCAACTCATTTTGTTGAATAGTCTATGATAGCAATAATTAGAGTTCAAATGTGAATGTTTACGTTCAACAAGTTGTGTCCTCTGCAATCTTCCTAAATTAATTCACTCTTTGTGCAACTCTATTATCAGCAAATAATTTTTGATTATTCTGAAATTTCTTCATGTATCTGGACTCAGTGAAACAACCAAAGGGTGGCATAAGAAAGTAAGCCACTGTCTCAGGAAGAGTATGAGGTAGTCCCCAACTTTCAGAATGCCAGGGTAGGTAGCCTGTTCTGCCCTCCATGCTGAATATAGGGCCTATGGTTGGTTGCAGAAGAAAATGCTCCCACACAATGAATGGGGCTGTGTGGCCTATTGGAAATCTCTCAGGAACAATCTTACAGAAGCTATTGGTCAAAAAGTCACTAGCAAAGAAGATAATTCAGTGTGTGATGGAAGCATTGCTGATAAGTTCATCTAAGCCAGACATAAGATTTCCTAGAAGATATTTTCCATGAAAAATTGTTCCTCTTTAGGAAGGAAGTCCCAATTACGGTGGCTTCTAGTATTAATAGGAATTAAAGGTTTGCCTAGAAATAAGAAGCAGTGGCGCAGGTCCGCAATTTCCTGGAGAAGGAAGTAACTAGTGTCCATCTCTCATCTCGCAGAGTTAGCCTGAAGGACCAAGGTGCCCTCTAGCCTGTTGCAAGGAGAGAATTTATCAGACCAGAAAGAAGACTTCTCGGATTTTTTGTTGCTGAGACAAAGAAGATTAAGGAGAACACTCGGAACTAAGCTCAGTCTTCCAGCCCACACATTATTAACCTCCTCTGTCTGCTGACAGTACCTCTAAAAATGATATGAGGGAAAGCACTTTGAAAAGTGAATTATAAATATTTTACATGTTCTTACTAATTCTAAAATCAAAATTTCGGAATACATCGTCCTGCAAGAGAAGACAAATAGCTGGTTAAATTTGAATCCACTGTTCATTATGAAGTTTGATGCTATTAATTTACCTCTACCAACCAGAAGGTTTGTCTTAAACCTGTCATTCTATAAGCAACTCTTAAGTAGAGATGGTGATCACAACTAAAGTTTCATAGTGGTTAGGACTGAAAAGAATCTTCCAAAACATCTGGTCTAATTTCTTGCCTTTACATTGAGGATACTGAGTTGTGGAAGGAAATTAAGTGATGTGCCTGAGATTGTAGCTGGTCAGAGGCAGAGCCACAGGAAAACCCAGAACTTCTGACACTATGTGGCTGAGGACATTGGCCTACAGACCCAGAACCTTCTGGATATCCTTGGTCACTTCCCTGCACCCACACCATGTCTCTCAACCTACCCAATTCTTCATTCCTATCTTTTGTGCATGAAGTCTGAGGGCTAACCCTCTGCAAAATAATCATCTTTAAAATCATGTTTTCAAATCCAGAAACATCATTTTAAGTTACTAGGCTTATAACCAGATTATTCTACTGAATAGTACAACTGAATACCTTGAATCCCATTTGCAAGACTTTCTATTCTCCTCTCCCCTTCCCTGTTCTCTAGTGGGGGTGGTGTTAGTCAGGAAGAAGGAACAGGGAAGAGGCTCTCACATCAGGAAAATGCAGTCAGTCCCTCATCATCAAGACCTGGCTGGAGCCCAGGAGAAGGTTGAAAAGAGTTTTCAGGAAACAGGCCATTCTAGAGTGACTCTCAGGTGGACAGCAATTATTCAGCATGTGAACTGACGACCTAGCTTGTGTGGGTATCACTTAGGTCAATGTAGTGTGGTGGATGGGAAATCAGGAGTAGGGGAAGCTCTGGGGCATGGCCCAATACAACTTCTTGCCTACTTCAGCAGACCCTGAACACTCAGATGTTTGATGTTTTTGGTGCTAGCTATTGATACTGGACCCTACAATCCATGCCATACTTACTTGTAATTTTGAGGAAGTACCACTTGGAACCAACATGATTGGTGTCCACTGGGAAGGAATAGATCACTTTGCTAAAGAGCTGGCCTTGCTGAATACCCAACTTACAGCCTTCACTGGGGCTTTATTTTTGCTTCTGATCTCAGTTTCTAACACACATACATGCTAGAGTGGTATCTGTATGTGTGGGGATTTCCAGAGGTCTAGTAAGTATTTTTCCCAAATAGCAAATATGTACTCTGCAAAACCTCTCCCTGTGGAATCCCTCAGAGAACAAGTTGGAAACTGAAACTATAAAGTCTTTTCACCGACTGGCTTTGAAATCATTTCCTCTTTCTCTTAGCAGTTTATCAGCTGCCTCCCCTTAGTCTTCAGCTCTGTTTCTTCTTTTTATTGTTGCTTTTCTTGTTCTCCTACTTGTCTAGTTTGATAGCCTTTCATATTGCCACTGGAGGGTCTCTTCTCAGTGTTTCACAGGTATGGTGTGGATCTCAGCTTACCAGAGCAGAGATTCAAATACTTTTGACATATAGAGAGATGTGACATTACCCACCATAGGTTCTTCTAGTCCCAGTTGAGTTCCATCTAGCTAGAGGCACCCTAGGAAAAAAATTATAAATATGTCCATGCTCAGAGGTCAGATAATCACAAGTGCACCAACAAGTTGGCAAGGAATGAGCAGAAACTATACTCCATGAAGGACTGTGTGACCCAAAGAAGACTCAACAAAGGTTGCAGCTGGCATGACAAAATGGACTTGGCATCAAGGTCTAAGAGGTAGAGGAAAGTGTCCCTGGAACAACACATGAACTGTTCCTGGAATCTTATTCCAATTCCGTGGCCCAGTAGTTTTTGAGGCAGACAGAGGAGAACTTGCTTTATATATTTTGCGGAATGGTAACTATCAGCAATCTGGGACTCAGCATCTGGAGGAACACTGAGCAGAGGTCTGGATTGAGGCAGCCCTGATGGGTGCAGCACTGCTCAGGTGGAGTGTCAGGTCCAGGTGAGGCCCAGGAACAGCAGGCCTACCAGGAGGCCCTGGGTGTCCGGAAGGCGTAGCCCTGTAGAGCAGCAAGCCATGGTTTTATTCTGATGGCAGAAGAATCCCAAGGGGCACATTGCCCAGAGGCCAAAGCAGAGAAGTGGAACAAGAAGGTGTTATAGATGATCATCTAGATGAAAGACATTTCCAGAGAACACTTAGACATTCTACAGAAGGGAAGAGATTGACCTTGAAAGGTGCCTAGATTCCTAGAGTCAAAAATGTGGAAAGATCCAAGATAATTTGGGCCTGGATGGTAACATGATCTCATTTTTCTTAGGTTTATGAGTTTGGGCAACATTGAGTTTATTCACATAAAAAAGGGTTCATAGACCCTTGTCAATCTTTCACAGAAAGGCAAGCTCCTTAATTTCTCTGTGAAACACTGTGCATGATTTGGCACAAGTGTAAATCATATAATCCAGCAGGTATGTACACCTCTTTTGGGAGCCATGGAAAATGCAGTTGACTGTCTGACAGTGACACTCATAAATAATCCCACCAAGAGGTATTTTAAAATTGGGTAACATGTAGGGTACAGGCTATTGCTTTCCTCTCATTTAACATATATATGATAGTTCTCCCTAATCCCCAGTGAATACCAAAACTACAATCCTACCAACCCCATATGAACTGTTTCTTCCTACACATGCATTCTTACAATAAAGTTTAACCTATAAACTAGACACAGAGATTAACAATAATGATAACATAGAACTATTATAACAATATACTATAATAAAAGGTATTTAAAAACTTGTGTATTATTTATTTCTGGAATTTTCTATTTAATATTTTCAGACCGTATTTGACCCCAGGTAACTAAAACTGTGGAAAGGGAAACAGTAGATAAAGAGAAATACTGTATATGAACTCAGTCTCATGTCATTGACTTTGGCCTCTATTTCACAAATCCCATGCACTCTGGAATGGATTTGTGTCTATGAATGCTGACGATGGACTGGAAGCCTCTCGATGAGGTAATGCCACCTTAAGGCTTTAGATTTCCTTTTGGTGGATTCAACAGAATATTCTTCTACGTTCTGTGGTGAGAAAGAAAAAGGGCCTGGGTAGAGGCTGACTCTTCCTCCCCCAAAAGGCTCTGAGAATTGAAGGGACTTCCTTTATATGTGTCATAAAAAAATAATAAATGCTTATTGTTTGAAAAAAACACTTAAAAGTGTACAAATGTATAAAAGTTAAAAAAAAAAAAAACTCTGTTTTCCAAAAGCCTCCGCCTCAATGTAGACAATCCAGACCTCCAAGGTGGACACTGGTAGGAGATTGGGGTATGTATTTTTATTTTCTAAGCATGTACAAGAACATGTAAACACATAATCAAATCAAATATATGCCAGCATCTTGCTGTTTTCAATCAATACTCTGCCTTGGACAACTTTCTGAGTCAGCACTTATAGGTTCTCCTTATTATATTTTTTAACAGATGCATAGTTATGCCATTCTACATATGAGCCATACTTATTTAACCAATCTTTTTTTAGTAGACATATAAGATACTCTGAGTTTTGTTTTTTGGGGTTTTTTTTTTACTATTACAAAGTACCATGCATAAAGCATCTTTTACATACAGATAACCTTGAACACTTGAATGATTTATTTCTATAAATTCCCTGAAGTAAAACTGCTGAATCAAACATGTGTTAGTCTGTTTGTGCTGCTATAACAAAATACTTGATATAGATTGAATGCTTCCCCACCCCCCAAACTCACATTGACATTTAATTTCCAGCATAGTTGTATGGGAAGTAGGGCCATTAGAAGAGGATTAGGGCCAGGCGCATTGGCGCACGCCTATAATCCTAGCACTTGGGAGGCTGAGGCAGGAGGATCGCGAGTTCAAAGTCAGCCTCAGCAACTTAGCAAGGCACTAAGCAACTCAGTGAGACCCTGTCTCTAAGTAAAATACAAAGTAGGGCTGGGGATGTGACTCAGAGGTGGAGTGCCCCTGGGTTCAATCCCCAGTACGGGGGGGGCGGGGGGGGGGGAGAAAAAGAAAAAGAAGAGGATTAGGCCAGAGGGGCTCTCCCCTCATGGGTAGGCTTAATGCTTTAATAAGCGTGCTTTCTGGGAGTGGTACCCTTGGCCCTGCTCCCACTATTGCTCACTCTCCCCTTCCCTTCTGCTCTCCTTCTACCATATGAAAAATAATATTCCTTTTCTGCCGAGGATGCAGTGATTCCAGAAGCAGAGACCAGGCCCTCAACAGACACTAAACTGCCAGAGCTAATCACATTCCTGAGTCCTCCTGGTTTAATCATCTCCCAAAAGCCACACCTCTTTTTTATTTTCATTTTTTTCTGGTACCAGGGATTGAACCCAGGGGCGCTTAATCACTGAGCCACATCCCCACCCCTTTTTATATTTTGTTTTGAGACAGGGTCTCACCAAGTTGCTTAGGGCCTTGCTAAGTTTCTGAGGCTGGTTTTGGACTTGTGATTCTCCTGTCTCAGCCTCCCAGGTTGCTGGGTTTATAGGTGTCACCACCGCACCTGACAAGGCCCCACTTCTTAATACTCTCCCACTGGACCTTAGGATCCGACATGAATTTTGGATAGACACAAACGTTTACACCAAAGCAAAGGATAGGTTCCTGGTTTTTTGGTTTTTTTTGGTTTTTTTTTTTGATGAATACTTCCAAGAGGCTGTACCAATTTATACTCCCAGAAAGGTGTCTCTTGCAGACAGTGTTGGTGTTGTAGATATTGATAGGTCCCAATCTTGCCTTCTTGACTTAGCAGTAAAATACCGTTCTGATGGTGTCTGAAAGAATTCTCTGGTGCTCTGGACCACTGGAAATTCAGCAAGTCTACACAGCTCCACTAGGGTTTTGATGGACGAGGTGGTCTTCAGCAGTTTCATGATGGGAGTGGGGATGGGGCAGAATGACAGAAAGTTGCACAATGTGGTCCTCAGGGAGATGATTCAATCAACCTTCTTATGTGACAGATGAGCAAATGGAGCTGTGGGTGGATGCCGTCCTGGGTGTGCATCACCCTGTCCCGTCTTTCTGGGGCGTGGGTGTGCCACAGTCATGCAGAACTTCTGGGTCTTTCCAGTGAAACCTGGAGGGGAAAACAAGCTTGCAGAGGGTCAGCTGCTGCCAAGGCTACGTAAGAGAGGTGTCCTCAATTGTCCATCATCCCAGGGCGGGTACACATTATCGACTCTGGGATGAACAAAGTGATGACCATGACAATATATTTATTGAACAACAGATTGATGTATGAATATAGCTCCGGTGGCATGACTCACTCTTCAGCTTGTGATCAGTGGGGAGTTTCCTTCTCCCATCCGCTCTTCCTTCTTCAGGCTTTGAAGTCAGAGCCTCTTCCCTTTCAGAAGATAAAGAGCTACTTGGGAGGTCAAGGCAGGAGAATCACAAATTTGAGACCAGCCTGGGCAACACAGTAAGACCCTGCCAAAGAAAAGGCAGGCAAGAAGGAAGGAAGGAAAGAAGGAAGGAAGAAAGGAAGGAAGGAAGGAAGGAAGGAAGGAAGGAAGGAAGGAAGGAAGGAAGGAAGGGAGGGAGGGAGGGAAAGAAATTAGAGAGCAGATACAGGTTTTCCCCACTCCCTCACTCCTCACCAAATGGGGAAGTCTGGCTTGTGTGAGCAGGCAGGTGGGGAAGAAGGAATGTCCACCCTGTGCCCTATCTTGGAGGAAAGGCACTTGGAGCACTGTCCTTCTGGCTGCCTTCTCAGTAGATGCATAACCTGGACGGGCATCTGCAGGTGCGATCATAACTCTGATGACACCCATAGTCTGAGGATGGAGGGGAAGCTGATTCAGGCACACTGCAGTTGTAGTTCTAAGCTGTGTCCTCAGTCTAGTTTATCAGAAGGTGATGTAGTCATTTGCTTCTTGTTTCTATCTCATGATTGATGCAAAACTCACAGGAAGAAAGGAGTTTTGCTAATTGGCATTTTTAATCTACAATGGGCTGCCTCACAGTCTGTGGGTTTAAAAGCTTCGGAAATGAGAAAGGGACCCCATTATGGGAGTAAACACATGCTCAGTGGTTTTCTGTTTACAGAAGCAATTGGACCACAAGACCCCTATTCTCTAACATTAAGGAGCAGGGACCTGATTGGATGGGTTCTCTAAGCTCATGTAGTTAGGAGACACCTATTTCACGTTGGTGGATAGGATTAGGAGCTAAGAACTTCCCAAAACATCAATAGGCCTGTTAACAAGGGGAAGCAGAGAGACCAGCAAAGACAAACTACAAATAAGAATTGTGAGACCACACACACACACACACACACACACCTGGGAGACAAAGAGAGACAGAAATTAGAAAAGAAGAAACAAATATAAGAGCCGTATCTCTTGAATTGTTAGAGGGGGAGGAAATCAAAAAACAAATTACAGACTAATGTATTTACTTTAATTATATTTGGGTAAAAATAAATAATTAAATGAAAGAATCTATATGTGAATGTGCATTTGCATCTGTTTGAATGAGCAAGGGAAAAACATGGAAAGTACATAGCAGGTGTTAGCATTTGTAGCTATGAAGCTAGGATGGGATGGAGACAAGGCCAGGGGAGATGGTTTCCTTTCACTTTACGTGCTTTTGGAGCATTTCAGTTGTTATAATAAGCGTGCACTACTTTCGTATTGAAAAACATCAATAAGGGAAATTAGATGAAAATAAAAAGAAAATGCTTGTTTTAAATTAGTATGTTTCAACCAAGCACCAGTAGAGTATGCTTATAATCCCAGCCACTTGGGAGGCTAAGACAGGAGGATGGCAAGTTTGAGTCTAGCCTCACCAACTTAGCAAAATAAAAATAAAAATAAACATGAAAAAGGACTGGGGATGTAACTCAGTGGTAAAGCATCCCTGGGTTCAATTCCCAGTACAAAAAAAAAAAGTATGAATAGTATATATCATATAGATTATAAGCTCTATGTTACATCTCCAAAAATATTCACTCATATATATGTTAGTATATGCCTCAAATTCATCTTTTAATATTGGCTGAAATATTTGCCATGAATTTGTCCTTTGTCAAAAAAATTAATTCAAATGCCTTAGATGACAGTATACCAATTACTCTGATCTGATAATGACACACAGTATATATGTGTTGAAATGTCACTGTACTCTATAAAATGTATAATTACTATGTTCAATTAAAAATAAAAATGTGCCGGGTGTGGTGGCGCACGCCTATAATCCCAGCGGCTGGGAGGCTGAGGCAGGAGGATCACGGGTTCAAAGCCAGCCTCAGCATGGGCAAGGTGCTAAGCAACTCAGTGAGACCCTGCTCTAAATAAAATACAAAAAAAAAAAAAAAAAATAGGACTGGGGATATGGCTCAGTGGCTGAGTGCCCCTGAGTTCAATCCCCAGTTCCAAAAAAAAAAAAAAAGTATTAAAATAAATAAAAGCATGGCTTTCAGGTTTCTTTTCCAGCAATAGTAGCATTTTCCCCTCAATCTTCTAATTTTTGTTTTTCCTTTACCATTAGAGGGTTATTTTCTTTAAAAATTGTATTTATGAATAATTTATAATAGAAGAAAAATAATTATATTAAACAAAAATGCAGTATATAAACTGCTTACACAGATGCTCCTTGATTCATGATGGAGTTATTTTCCCCCAACAAACCCATCATACACTGAAAATATGAGAAGTCAAAAAATGCATTCAATCCACCTAACTTATCAAACATCACAGCTCAGTGATGCAGGACAGTGTATTGCTGTTTCCCTTCATGATCAAGTGACTGGCTGGGACCTAGGGCTCACTGCAACTGCCCAGCATGCGTGAAATCATCCTACCATATATTGCTAGCCTAAAAAAGATAAAATTCAGGGGCTGGGCTCAGTTGGTAGAGTGCCCTGGGTTCAATCCCCAGCACCACAAAAAAAAAAAAAAAAAAAGATAAAATTCAAAATCTGAAATACAGTTTTTACTGAACACGCATAGATTTTGCACCATTGTAAAGTTGAAAAATCCTAAGTTGAACCATCACAAGACAGAGACAATCTGCACATTAAAATTTTAATAGTAAGGGAACTGGCAGGGTAAAATGCACAGTCAAAAAACTAAATAGGAAAATGTCAAAAGGTTAAGAGTGATAGGAAGGTTATAGGTGGCATTTGTTAAAGTTCAAAATGTATCCTGCCCCATGTACGTATAATATGTTAAAACACACTCTACTGCCATATATATCCAAAAAGAACAAATAAAAATGCATATTGGTAAAAAAAAAAAAATGTATCCTGTGGGCGTAATTGTACCTCACAGGCTTCAGGAATGAGAAAGAGTTTACATGATTGCAGACAGACAGCAGGTCCCAGGACCACAACATCCATCTATTGACCCTCTAAAGTCACAAATGATAGCCTTAGCCTTGGCTACGAAAGGGAGGGATGGCCCAAAACAAAACAAAACAAAACGCAATCCTGCCAGTGCAGACAGAAAAGCAGCTGCCAGCCCTGCCTCCACAACAGGATGGGTACCCTTTATTCTGGATACCAACAGCATTAGGTAAGATAGAAAGCACGCCATTAAAATCAATAGAAGTTAAGAATGATCCATGTTAAGCAGCTTCCTTTTTCTGGAATGATTGAGCATAGAAACTTCAGAGTCAGGCTGCCTAGATTCCAACTGCATTTCTTTGATTTGAATCAATGGAAAGCTCCTTGGTTAATTGTTCCAGGTTTTGATATTTTAATCTGTAAAATGGGAATAGGAATAACAATGTATGCCTCATAGGATTATCATGAAGAATCAGTGAGTTATGAGAAGTAATAACATTAAAATAATGCTTTGGACCACCTTAAGATTTCATCTTACTCCAACTAGAATGTCTTTTATTAAGAATACAGGCAACAACAGGTGTTGGCGAGGATGTGGGGAAAAGGGTACACTCATACATTGCTGGTGGGAGTGGAAGTTGGTGCAGCCACTCTGGAAAGCAGTGTGGAGGTTCCTTAGAAAACTTGGAATGGATCCACCATTTGACCCAGCTATCCCACTCCTTGGCCTTTACCCAAAGGACTTAAAATCAGATTACTACAGTGATGCAGCCACATCAATGTTCATAGCTGCTCAATTTACAATAGCTAGATTGTGGAACCAACCTAGATGCCCTTCAATAGATGAATGGATAAAGAAACTGTGGTATATATACACAATGGAATATTACTCAGCCATAAAGAAGAATAAAATTATGGCATTTGTAGGTAAATGGATGATGTTGGAGACTGTTATGCTTATGAGATTAGCCAATCCCAAAAATCCAAAGGCCGAATGGTCTCTCTGATAAGTGAATGATGATGCATAATGTGGGGTAGAATGATGGCAAGAATGGAGAAAGGATAGAAGGCATAGAGGGAAGGGAGGGGTGGGGTTGAGGTTGGGGGGTAAGAATAATAACAGTATGTGTGACAGACATCATTGCCCTGTGTACATGCATGAATGCACAGATGGGGTGACTCTACTTTGTGTACAACCAGAAAAACAATTGCTGTACTCCATTTGTGTTCAGTGAATCAAAAAATTAAATAAAAAAAAATATTCAGAATATGAACATGGCCATAGAAGTCAGACTGATCCATAAAATGACTTAAGAGTTAACTATGATGTTGCGCACGGTGGCACAAGTCTGTAATCCCAGTGACTTGGGAGGCTGAGGTAGAAGGACAGCAAATTTGAGGCCAGTCTCTGCAACTTAATGAGACCCTGTCTCAAAATAAAAAATAAAAATAAAAAGGGCTTGCCAGGCACGGTGGCGCACGTCTATAATCCCAACAGCTTGGGAGGCTGAGGCAGGAGGATTTTGAGTTTAAAGCCAGCCTCAGCAAAGGTGAGGCGCTAAGCAACTCAGTGAGACCCTGTCTCTATATAAAATACAAAAGAGGGCTGAGGATATAGCTCAGTGGTTGAGTGCCCCTGAATTCAATCCATCCCCCAAGAAAATAAAAATAAAACAATAAATAAATAAATAAAAAAGGACTGGGGATGTAGCTCAATGGTAAAGTGTCCCCGTGTTCAATCCCCAGTACAAAAGTAAAAAAAAAATTAAAAAAAAAAAGTTAAATACGGTCAAGTTGTAGACTTTTCACAAAAATGTATTTATAATTTGATTCTTATTCCTTCTGTGTCATAAAAGCCTTTTATGTCAATAAATACATATCTATAAGATCAAAAAAAAATAATGCTTTGGACATACCACTGCATACGTGTTTGCTACTGCCATTAACATTGTTCTTTGTGGGCTGGGGATATAGCTCAGTTGGTAGAGTGCTCGCCTTGCAAACACAAAGCCCTGGGTTCAATCCCCAGCACCGTAAAAAGAAAAAAAAGATAATGTTTTTTGTAAACTTTAAAATATTGGCACTGATACTGGATTTGTCATCATTGATTTATTAAATATTCTAATTTATTAAGCATCTACTCTATGCTGGGCATCATTTGTCATTTTGCTTACCATAGATCTAATTCTTCTTTAGAACTACTAATTAACTATTACAAACTTCATAAAAAAGGAAAATTGAGGCTCAAGGAGATTAAGTATGTTCTGGGGTCAATACCTAGTAAGGGGAAGAACTGGGATTCAAGACCAGATCTGTCTGCCTGCAAAGTTCAGGCCGTGTCTCCCAATCCTGCGACTCCTGCACTGTCAGAGATATTTGTGAATATTCACACGGAGCCATTCTCCTGGTCTGGATTATATGCAAACTGACCCAAGGAGAAGCTAGTTGGTGTCCTTGCTTAATGCTTTCTTTGAGTTATGGCTCAGAACCCAGCCTCCCATGCTCCACTTATGCTCTCTTGCCTGCTGAGCTGCAAACAGGGCCTGCGCCTTGTCTTTTTCTCTCTACATGTGATGTTCTGGTGCTTGGTTCAGATGTGCAGGCAACTCACTTCATTTAGTCCTGAAGACTTGTGGATAAATTAAATTTACCTAACTGATTCTTTAAAGTGTAATTTAACTTCTTATTAGTTAAAAGAGTCCAGAACAAGGGGCTGGGGATATAGTTCAGTTGTTAGAGTGCTTGCTTTGCAAGCACAAGGCCCTGGGTTCAATCCCCACCAAAAAAAAAAAAAAAAAAAAAAAAAAAAAAAGAGTCCAGAACACACAGGTAACAAAAGAAAAAAGAGAAGTTGAGCTCCATCAAAAGTAAGAACTTTTTGAGTATCAAAGGATACTGCTATGAAAGTGAAAAGGTGATCCAGTGAATAGGAGAAAATACTGCCAATCACATATCTGATAAAGTTGATATCCAGAACGTACAAAGAACTCCTGAAAGTAGAAAAAAACTCAACAAGAACAAGAAAAACTTAATTTTAAAATGGGCAAAGGACTTGACTGGATATTTCTCCAAAGAAGATATACACATCACCAAGAGGCACATGGTAAGATGCCCAACAAACATCATTAGTCACTAGAGATATGCAAAGCAAAATCACAACTCACCACTTCATGTCTGTGAGGATAAGACAAACAAACCAAAAAAAGAAAAATAACAAGTGATGGCAAGGATGAGGAGAAATTGGAGCCTGTGTGCTTTATGGGTAGGAATGGAAAATGGCATCCCCACAGGAAAAATAGTTCAGCCATTTCTCAGAAGGTTTCTACAACTGACTGAGTCACATGACTCAGCAATTCTGCTCTAAAGAATGAATACAAAAGAATCCAAAGCAGAAACTTGAGCAGATTGTACACCAATTGTCTTAGTCATTGTGTGTAGCTATAACAAAATACCTAAAGTTGAGTATTTTATAAAGAAAAAAGTCTTATTTGGCTCATGATTCTAGTGATTGTGAAGAACAAACAGCTTGGCACTGGCATCTGGCAAGGGCCTCATAGTGACCAGTATCATGTGGCAGCATGTGTAAGAGAGAAGGAGGTCACATAGCAAGAGAGGAAGAAAGCAAAAGTGCCATCCAAGAAAGCCAAACCCACTTTTAAAAAAATCTAATACATATAGTTTCAACTGATACATAGTTAATTGCACATATTTGTAGGGAAGAGGATGTCATTTCAGTACATTCATACAGGATGTAATGATCAGATCAGGGTAACTGGCATGCCAACTAGACACAGATTTGCATTGTAAATATTCAAATTCTCTATTAGTTACTTTTGAATATTCAATTAATTGTTGTCAATCATAGTTACCCTACTGTGCTATAGAACATTAGAAGTTATCCCTCCTATTCAACTGCGCTCCTGTACCTATTAACCATCTTGTACCCATTCCCCATCCCACAGCATCCCATACCCTCCCCAGGCTCTGGGTTCTAGAAGTCACTATTTTATTCTCTATTTTGAACGTTAACTTCCACATGTATGTAAAATCATGTGGCATTTGTCTTTCTGTGTTTTATTTATTTCATTTAACATAATGCCTTCAAGTTTCATCCATGTTGTTGCAAATGATTGAATTTGTTCTTTTTATGACTAATATTCAACTGTGCATATATGCCACATTTTCTGTATCCATTCATCCATTGATAGACATCTAGATTGATTCCACATCTTGGCCATTGTGAATAGCCCTGTAGAAACCACAGACTTCTTTCAACATGCTGATTTCATGTTCCTTTGGATATACAGTAATGGGATTGCTACATAATATGGTGAATTCTATTTCTACTTTTTTGAGGAAATCCCATAATATTTTCCATAATGGCTATACTAATTTGCATTCCCACAGTGTATGAGAGTTCCTCTTTCTCCACAGCCTCATCAGCACGTGTGACTTCTTGTCTTTTTGATAAGAGCTGTTCTAACTGGGGTGACATGCTCTCTCATTGCAGTTTCGATTTGCATTTCCCTGATGATTAACGAGGATGTGCATTTTTTTCATATAGTTGTGGACTTGTATATCCTCTTTTGAGAAATGTCTATTTAGATCATTTCCCATTTTTAAATTGGATAATTTGGTTTTTGTTTCATTTTGTATGTTGAGTTGTTTGAGTTTCTTACGTATTCCACTTGTCAGATGACTAGTTTCCAGAATTTTTTTTTTTTTTTTTAATTCTATAGGTTGCCTCTTTGTTGGTTATTTCCTTTGCTGTACAGGTACTTCTTAGCTTGATGTAACCCCATTTGTCAATTTTAGTTTTTGTTGCCTATGCTTTTGAGGTCTTATCCAAACATCTGCTATCTAGACCAATGTCCCAAAGCATTTCCCCTGTATTTTCTTCTAGTATTTTCAAAGTTTTGGGCCCTACATTTAATTCATCAGTACATTTCTAGTTGATTTTTTTTTTTAAAGCATTCTTTTTTTCTTTTTTTTTTTAACCTTTATTTGTTTGTTTATTTTTAGGTGGTGCTGAGAATCGAACCCAGTGCCTCACACGTGCTAGGCAAGTGCTCTACCACTGAGCCCCAGCCCCAGCCCCTCTAGTTGATTTTTATATAAGGTGAGAGAGAGGGGTTTAGCTCCTTTCTTCTGCATACAGATACCTAGTTTTCCCAGCACCATATAAGAAACTTTCTTTCTCCATTGTATATTCTCATTACAGTTAGCTGTAAATATGTGGATTTATTTCTAAGTTCTCTCTTCTGTTCCTTTGGTCGATGCACCTGTTTTTATCCCAGTACCATGTTGTTTTGTTTACTATAGCTTTGTAGTATGTTTTGAAGCCAAGTTATATAATGTCTCCAACTTTGTTCTTCTTGCTTAGAACTGCTTTGGTTATTTGGTTATTATTTGGTTATTTGGTTCTTTTGGTCCTTTGTGGTTCCAAATGAATTTTGTGGATTTTTTCCTAGTTTTGTGAAAAATGTCATTGGTATTTTTGATAGAAATTACACTTTTTTCCCCCTTGTTGTTTTTTTTTTCCCTTCTCACAGACCACCTTATTCTCTCATCTAGCTGAAACCATTTCTTTCATACTGATAATACATATATCTTTTTTCCTCCACATTTTTATTTGTGCATTATAGTTGTATATGGTAGTGGGATTTGTTGTTACTTGTTAGTGTACACACAAAATAACAACATCCTTTGGTCAATATTCCTCCCCAGCACTCCCCCCC
>JAJEJO010049233.1:596494-666195 GCA_020662805.1 Glaucomys volans
CCGCTGGTCCCTTCCCTTATTCTTATTGCTGTTGCTAAGACTTCCAGTTCTATGTTGAATAAGAGTGGTGAAAGTGAAATCCTTGTCTTGCTTCTGACCTTAGAGAAAACGATTTCATCTTTTCTTCATTCAGTATGATATAGGCCATGTATGTCGTCCTTATTGTGTTGAGGTGAACTTGCTTTATAACAACACATTCTTGGGGAAACCAATCTGATGTTGTGAGAAATATATTAATTTCTTTTGAGGGCAGTGCCCTGTGACCTAATCACCTTCCGCCGGTTCTCACTTAAAGATTCCAACACCTCACTACGGCCACACTGAGGACCAAGATTCCAGCACATGAACATTTGGGAAACAAACCATATTTGTTTGTTTGTTTGTTTGTTTGTTTGTTTGTTTTGGTACTAGGGAATGAACCCAGGGACACTCCACCACTGAGCCACATCCCCAGCCCTACTTTGTATTTTATTTAGAGACAGAGTCTCACTGAGTTGCTTAGGGCCTCACCAAGTTGCTGAGACTGGCTTTGAACTCGCGATCCTCCTGCCTCAGCCTCCCAAGCCACTGGGATTACAGGCATGCACCACCGCGCCTGGCTTCCATATTTGAACTGTAGCTTCAATGTTCATAACAGTATTCTTCACGATAGATAAAAAGTAGAAACAACCCAAGTGTCTATCAACAGATGAAGAGACAAAATACAGTATATACATATATAATAGAATATTATTCAGCCGTAAAAAGGAGAGCAATTTTGATATACACTACAAAATGGATGGACCTAGCAAACATTGTTTTAGTGAAATAAGTCAGATACAAAAGGACTAATATTATATGATCCCCCTTATATGAATAGGCAAATTCATATAGATAAAAAGTAAACTAGAGGTTTCCAGGGGCCATATTTATCAAAATAGCAATCCCTTTTTACTGTATTACATTCTATCGGTAGATACACCACATTTGTCTATATCGTCTCCTGTTGATGAATCTCTGAGAAACAATAAATAGCCCTCTGTGCTCTAGTTGAGTTTTAGTTCTCACATATCAGTCAATAAGAATGTGCCACTTCAATTTATCTGGAGTCCTTTCATTTGTACAGGCTTTGAAATCATCACCACTTTCGTAGTCTTCGATTCCCACACCCATGGGTGGCTTGAAAACAGAATCAAAGCTATGTCTTGGAAAAATACTTTAATCTCTTCTTTGAAAGCATCAAAGGATTGAAAACAGATGGCACTTCAGGTGAGAAACAGTTCTGAGTTTGTGAGCTCCAGAAAGTCTTTTTCAAAATGGATGCTTCTGTGCAAGCTTGGGTTTGAGAAGCTAGGGGTCCCCTGGAGAATTAGTCATTGTGACAGGTGGTGGAGACAAAAGACATTCTCAACAGGAAATATCTCATACAAAAGTCTCAGAATTCTCCCTAGCAGATTCAAGATGCTTTGCACATTTTCAACTCCTGAAGATGATTAACCAGGCGTGAACAACTCATTGTACTTCAGGACATGCTCTGTGTGTTTCCCTGCAGCTATCACAACATATATTGTTTCATTCATACTGTGAACCTAAATGGACCAAAAACAAATTTCCACAACTGATACAGCATTTTCATCTCCTTATATAAATGCACAGATAAGTGGCAATGCCCAAACAATAGTGAGCATATGCAAACATTGGGCACATATGTATGCATTTTCCCTGTATACATTTACAATTCTTTTATATTTATTTGTTTGTTTGGAATACCCATATCCTCATTTATCAAACTCTGTCCACGTAAAGTCCTCCATGACCCTGTCCTCCACGAATTTTCCCTAGTCATTCCCAGATCTCATGTAAACCCTGCTCTTTGGAATTCTGAGCCTTCCAGATAATTTCCAGATGAGGTATTTCACATGTGCTTATTCTTCTTACCTTTCTCCTGCTAAATGGTGTGGAGGGTTAAACTTTTAAAAATCTATTCCTCTTCCTCCTCAAAAGTCAAGCATATTCTAAACCCAATATAGAATTATAGGCTCACAGAATTTAATACTAGACATGACTTGAATCTGTGAAGGAATTCCTCTCATAAGTGAAGACTGTGATCTGGCATCAGCTCCTAGGGTGACTATTGTATGTAAACTATGGACATTGCTGATAATTCCACCTCCTCTCCCACATACCTACTAGGTTAGTCAGCTTTTTGTCACTGTGAAAAAATGGCAGAGAAAAACAATTTAAAGGAAAAAGGACTTATTTCGGCTCATGGTTTCTGAGGCTTCAATCCATGGTTGCAGGTGGTGGGCATTGTTTCTGGGTCTGTGGTGAGACTGACCACCATGTTGGAAGGGCATGGCCAGGAAAGCTGCTTACTTCATGGTGTCTGGGATAAAGAGAGAGAAAGGGAACAAGACATAGTCTGACTCCCAGTTGTTCATTCAGTTATAAATCCATCAATGGTTAATCCACTGATGAGGTTAGAACCCTCATGATCCAATCACTTCCCCAAAGTCCCACATCTGTATACATGGACATTCCAGAACCAAACGGCACCTCCTCCATACATACCCACATCCACTCTGAACCAAAGGGTCACTGTGGGACAGAATTAGACACCTTCAGAATTCTAAAGCAATGGCTGATCAATGAAAGGACAATCTAACAGTTCTTTCCCTGTCTGCCTAAGAGAGGGCACCTCAGCCTTATGGGTGACATTCTTTGGTATCCCTTTTACCTTACAGATGCAAAGAGAAGCAACAAGTCTTAACTAATTTTAAAGTCTGACAGCAGACTATGGAAAACCAGTTTTCTACTTCTACTTACAAAACACTCTGCTAACATGTTACTTCATCCTATCCGTCATATTTATGAAAAAACTATGGAGAATTTTATACCTTTTAAGCTCATCTGCCTTCTTTAAAACATTTAAATAGGCCTAAACATTTGGCCTAGGACAATGGCTCACCATTGTATAAGAGAAAAGAACTGCTGGCTAGGGGCAGGAATCAGATGGACGCAGACATCAGAAGCTGGGCCCACATCTTAGTTTCCTCTTCCACTAATGAGTACAAATGGAACTAGGAAATTAGATCCCCTGATTTAGTGTGACTCTGGGGTAAGTCCAATTTTGTGATTTCTCCTTTGCATTTAGAAAATATATTATCCTCCAATAAGAAAGAATTAACTTCTTGAGTCTTGAGTTAACTGATGGTCAGAGGTATCATAGTCGAGTGATGAATGACTTTGCAAGTCTAAGCTGGGTGGTCATGTAATTGCTTGAAAATTCTGCTGTGAATCATCTCGCAAAGGTCTTCTTCTTCTTATCTACATACATCATATAATTCTGTCACTGGTACTTCAAGAACTCTTGTCGCTGCTACTAGAGAAATAATACCAATAAGATCAGACTGTAATCTGATCAGCAATCTGTGTTCATTATTTCTGCAAAGAACTAGGCAAGCAATTAAGTACTGAAAAGATATTTCTTGAGAAGTGATTGGAAAGTGAACAGAGGAGACAGTAGGCAGGCTACTGGCCCTGACAGTAGCCATTCCTCTCAACACATCACCTGCCTACTTCCACCAATACTCACCACCCTTTTTCCCTTTTTTTTTTTTTTTTTTGGCATCTCCCTTAAGATTAGCAGGTTGGATCTGACAGCAGAACAACCCCCAGCTGACTCCGGAAAAGTGACATTTGTTTTTAGTGGATTCCAGATTACACAATGTCCCCACTTTCCCAAAATACCATGCATCGAAATACAGGCTAAATAGAAAGAGTGAAATGAGCCCTGATGTTCCACCTGGCCTTCCACAGGCAGCAGGAAGAATATTAATTCTGTGTTCTATTTGTTTCCTAGCCTGGGGGAAGCCCAGCAACAGACACCAGCCTGTCTTTAATCTCACAGTTGCTTCCTGTTTGGGGGGAGCTGACTTTTCCCTCCACTCTCTAATTCAACCATATCCACTCCATTCAAGCTGCTAAGACCCAGCAGATAGCACACGGGATCCGAAACACCACAAGGGAGGTCTTTTTCCTAATGAGGAGTGACATTCGTGTAATAGAGCTGCAACAAAACCTTGAACAGTTGTGAAATGACTTGCTTCACAGTTCCTTCATAACAGTTCACTAAGTGACTCTCAGAATATTTCACCTCTCCATCAATTTTCATTTCTTGGACTGAATTTACCCAGGGTCAAAATTTCATTTATTTGAGTTTATTGGACTTCCAGAACTTTGTCACTGGTACTAGAGAAATAATATCAATTTTTAAGTCTTTATTTATTTTTGGCACTGGAGATTGAACTCAGGGGTACTTTACCACTGAGCTACATCTCAGCCCTTTTTATTTTTTATTTTGAAATAGGGTCTCACTAAGTTGCTGAGGGTCTTGTTGAGTTGCTGAGGCTGGCCTTGAGCTTGGGATCCTCTTCCTCAATCTCCTGAGATGCTGGGATTGCAGGTGTGCACCACCATGCTTCATAAATCTCTTATTTTTACAGATCACAGTCCAAAGGTACATGTGTAAATAATGTCTAGGTATTTCTATTATATCCAGTGTATTAATAGTCTTATGTTCAATGAATGTCCAAAAAATGGAATAACCACTATACTTATGATTTATTTTTTGGCATTTCGTGAAAATTATTTTATCATAAATTAAGATTTTGAAGAAGAAATATGTTTAAAGAAGAAACAAATATCTATCACCCAACCTGGATCCTGCTTTGTTTAGACTTTTTTAAAAACTGCTATTTTTCTAGCAAATTTGGAAACCATTTCTTAAACCAGTTTTTAGACAAGAGGAAGGATTTTCTGATTATCCTTTGGCAGGCAGTAATCTTGGTCACGATAAGCCTTACAAGTATTTTATTGACCTAGCTTTTAAAACATCCTCAGCATGAATCATTTCCACTATTATAGTTCTTTTAAAAGAACATAATAATGGGTTTAATGCATTAAGGAACAATAAAGATTATACAAACTAGTCAATCAAAAAGTACAAATGTGACTTGCCAAATGGCAATGGTTGGCCTAGATTTTCAATGTGTATGGTTGATCTTACAGCGATGGAAGCCTCGCTGTAGCCAGCTGTGCTCAGGGTGAACTGGAGCCCTCTTAGCTGATTCCAGACCACACAATATCCTCCCCACCATTATTTCATGTGACACGTTGCTTAGCACCATGGTTCTTGCGGGTGGCAAAATACAAACCATCACCACTGGGGTTAAAAGAAGCCACCACATTTAGTAATACTCAGAGTCAGCTCTTTCAAGGGACTTCCAATTAAAATTATCCTCCCACCCAAGGGTGGGAGGAGGGGAGGCACTTGCCATGGGAACAAAATTTGAGATTACCAAAACACTAACTTATCAAGATACATAACATAGTCATGCAATATTTAAAAAACAAAGTTTAATACAAAGAAAACCATGATGAATAAAATATCAAAAATTTAAATAACAAAAAATGGAACTCGTGCTTGCACAACTTTCCTTCATGGGCCCTAATCTCAGCAGTTTTCTCAATGCAACTTTATTTCTTAAAAATGCAGTCTGTCATGGGCCATGGCATGCCAATTTTATTTATTTATTTTTTTCTTAAATGTTTGGGAGAATTCTCCAGTAAAACCATTTAGGCCTGGTTCTTTTTGTTCTGAAAGTTTATTAATTATTGTTTTAATTTCTTCAACAGAAAAAAGCCTATTCAGGTTACCTTTTTCTCCTGGCGTGAATTTTGGTAGATTATGTCTTTCAAGGAATTGCTCCATTCTATCTAAGCTATCAAATTTTTGAGAAAGTATTGCTTTCTTACTCTTCTACTGTCTATGGGATCAGTAGTAATGATCCCTCTTGATTTCTAATACAGTCCTGTGTGTATGTGTGTGTGTGTGAATGAGAAAGAGAGAGAGAGATACTGGGGATCAAATCCAGGACCTCACACATGCTGAGCATGCACTGTACCACTGAAATACATCCCCACACCAATTTCTGATACTAGTAATTTGTCCTTTTCCTCTTTTTTTTCTTAGCTAGAGATTTATCAATTTTCTTGATCTGTTTAAAGAATCAGCCTTTGATTTTGTTGATTTTCTCTACTGATCTCCTATTTTCAATTGTATTTGTCTCTACTCTTATCATTTTTTTTCTATTTACCTTGGACTTAATTTCCTTTTCTTATTCTAGTTTGTTAAGGTAGACACTTATCTTTTGATGTTAGGTCTTTCTTCTTTTCTAGCTCAGGCATTTAATGCTATGAATTTCCCTGTAAGTACTGCTTTTGCTGAAACTCATAAATTCTAATATATTTTCACATGCTTCTATTTGTTAGTGTGTTTAAAAATAATAAACCATATCAGTACTATCATCTCTAAACACAGACCAATATACAGTCTCTTTTGGAGATTCCTTTTTAAAGTTCAAAACAGATTTATGGAGATATAATTCATGTATCATATAATTCACCCAGTACATACATATATATATATAAAATTCAGGGATTCTGAGTATGTTCACAGAGTTGTACAATCATCACCACAATCAATTTTAGAATACTTCATCAACAAGAAATCCCATAACCATAAGTAGTCACTTTCCATTTCTTCTCCCCACATCCACCATTTATCCTCCCCTCTTCCTTCCTTGACCCCAGTCACTTACCTACTTTCTGCCATATTCAGAGGAATTCTGGATATTTCTTTTTGGAGTTTCTTAAAGTGAGAAAAGACATGTGGGGAAGAAGCATGATGGGCAAACAGGAGAGAATGCCCTACACTGACGTTCCCTGAAGTCATCATTGGGAATAGCGACCCATACATCTTTCCATCCACTGAGCACATGCCAAAGAGCATAGACCAAAAACAGCCACTGACCCGTGTCTCTTTGTCTGACCTTTCCTTTTAGAAAAGTGATACCTGGCACTAAATTTTTATGGTTCCTGTGTACTGGAATCAGCTTGCACTTGTTCTGGAAGGTCAGTTGTTAACTGAATAGTAGCTCAGAATTGGCAACAGTGGGAGTATTGGCCCCAGGAAAATCAGCCCACACTGCAAATTAGGGTGTTTGTTTTTTGGGTTTTGAGAACTGATCCATCAGCACAGCAATGCCAAATTCCCAAACCTACAAATTTCTCTAGCTTTCTACATCTATTGGCCAAGTATGTAAAAACTAGAGGAATATAGAGCTTCTAAAAGTCGCTATCCCTCCAGATGCCAAGAATAGGTCAGACCATCTGAGAAAAGAAACTCTTCTTTCATGAAGCAATGTGCAAGGTACTGGGCAACAGCCCAGAATAGATTTTCTAAGAACACTCAGTTATGTATTCTATAAACATGACAAAAATATTCTTCAACCAACCAACTTTCATAGGTTTAAGTTTTAGTGATTCATCCAAATGTACAAGCTAAAAGGAACTAAAAATGGAAGATACACTGGATTATTATTTCCTCTGAGGTGGCTGGGATCAAGATTTTTCTCTGGAAATTAACATCATCCCCCAGTACCTGAATAAGGACAATTACTTGAAACTTGGAGTTTGAAGAGACTTAGTAGTAATTTAGGGGAAAAAACTGAGCAGGGGAGAAAATTTCATTTATTTAGCTATAAATTTTATTTATTTAGCTATAAAGCTAAAAATAAATTTAGGGTCATTATATACTTACTTGTATGTAAATGCACATTACTAATTATAATTTGAATAGGTATTTGGTTCAGTTGAAATTACTGCCAGAAAGAAAGAATAGAAATAAATTCTTCTAAAACTGAATTGAATACTATTAATTTTTCAAAAATAAAAATTGTACAAAACAAATTATCTCATTTAATTACTTTGGTATGTATTTGGAGAACACATGAATATAGGCACAGACACAGAGAGGGGAAGAGATGTGAAAATCTATCCATATGGGTATCTCCAATTTTCTTCCATCTCCCTACCAAAATTAAATTAAAAAAAATCAGTAGAGAGCCGGGTGTGGTGGCGCACGCCTGTAATCCAAGCGACTTGGGAGGCTGAGTCAGGAGGATTGCGAGTTCAAAGCCAGCCTCAGCAACTTAGTGAGGCCCTAAGCAACTCAGTGAGACCCTGTCTCTAAATAAAATACAAAATAGGGCTGGGGATGTGGCTCAGTGGCCGAGTGTCCCTGAGTTCAATCCCTGGTTCCAAAAAAAAAAAAAAAAACTAAAAAAAAAAAATCAGTAGAACCATTATTTCTGCAGTAGTTATGGTCAAGGAAGCAGTTTCACAAACACTATCCTATTTGTAATTTTTACATGTCAAAAGACAAAATTACACCAGATTCAGTTAAACAATCTAATTGACTTTTATTCGCCATTCATGAATAGGGCAGTGTCTACTCTAAAAATTTTGAAAATGTGTCCCAATGAGTTGAGCAGAGGAGGTTGGTTTTATAGGCAGAAAAGGACTGAAGAAAGCAGAAATGGGGAACAAAAAGAGAATTGGTCATTTCTAGGTTAAAACAGAGGATACAACCTCATGCCAGCTAAAACTGGCCTGTGTAGGATTTGGCTATTATTTCTCCCTCTCCTGATTTCTCAGTTCTGATAAACAATTTAATCTTTGCTTGATGACATGAAAATTTAGCATGAGAGACTCCATTTTTATTGGGTCTGTTGGAACCGAGTGAAGGAACTCATTCTAAACCAATGCCTCCCATAAATCCTATTTGACTTTAATAGTACAAACATTATGAATGTCCCAGTTTTACAGATGAGGAAATAACCTCAGAATGATTAACCGACCTGGTCAAGGTCACAGCGTAGGTTAGCATATGAGTCAGAATAGAGTTGCGTGCGTGCGTGCGTGTGTTGCAGGGGGGAGGATTAAACCCACGCATGCTAAGAATACATGACCATGGTGCTACACCCCTGTATCACTCAGACACAATTATTTTTTAAACTGAAGCTCTCCATCTCCTATCACACACAAACCATTGCTCCATTTTGCCATTTTCCCTTCATGGCTGCTATTAACAAACACTGTGAACACACTCCATCTATAGTGACTTACAATAGAGTTAACCCTAGAGCAAGAATTTCCCTTTCTTTTTCTTTTCTTCTCCTTCCTTTTTTTTTTTTTTTTGGTACTGGGGAATTGAACCCAGGGCTGCTTTACGCCTGAGATACATCACCAGTCCTTTTTCTATTTTCATAAGTTACTGAGGATCTCCCTAAGTTGTCCAGGCTGGCCTAGAACTTGTGATCCTTCTGCCTCATCTTGCCCAGTGCCTGGGATGATAGGTGTATTCCAACACACCCAGCTGCCTGGTCATTTTCCTATAACCTCCATACTACTCTGGGTATCAACCCAGAAGAATTAAGGGTTTGCTCCTGCAGGGAAGAAATGTTTTTGCACAACCCTAAAGCATGAGTGAGAAGAGATCAGATCCTTTCTGAGCCTAACTCTACTTGGGTTTGGTTTATACGATATAGAGAGCAGCATGATTAGTACTCAACTCAAAACATTTAAAAACTAGCCGGGTGTGGTGGCGCACGCCTGTAATCCAAGCAACTGGGAGGCTGAGTCAGGAGGATCACGAGTTCAAAGCCAGCCTCAGCAACTTAGCGAAGACCTAAGCAACTCAGTGAGACCCTGTCTCTAAATCAAATACAAAATAGGGCTGGGGATGTGGCTCAGTGGCTGAGTGTCTCTGAGTTCAATCCCTGGTTCCAAAAAAAGTTTAAAAAGAGAACTTTCACTATGATATGGATCCTTTTTGGACTCTCCTAGGTAGACATAGAGAAAATAACTTTTTAAGTCAAATAAGTTCTTAAAAATTAAGTCATTTGTTTCCTGGTATGTCTGCTTTTGCATATATCTAGCTCATTATTACCTCTATGAAAAAAAATTGATTTCTCTAACAATGAAGACAACATGTCTCATATCATTGAAAGACTAAGTGATTCTGATGGAACTTCTGGTTCTTGATGTTTAAAGGCTTTTGTCTGGCTGTTATTACCAGTAATTTTCATAATCTCCATCAGTGACTTCCTATGTATCTGAGACCTCATGCAAAGTCTGTTATTCAAATCACAAAATGCAGATATGAACAAGAATGAGATCAGAACCTAGCTCAGATACTGAGAATTTATGACAAATTTTAAGAATAATTTTTTTTAAAATAGCATTTTCTTCAAATGTTTTGAAGTCCAAAGTAAATGCTATTGGATTTCAAAAATCTCTGAATTTTACAAAATATACCAACATATACAAGTAACATAAGTAGTACAGAAAAACTAAACAAATTGGAAATGGTCCAGAGAAGGTACTCACTGGAGGATTATCTACAGTGTCCACATGTGTCTTCACTTTGCCTGAGGTGGAAAAGAATCTGCTCACAACCAGTGACACTATTCAAAACCAAACCTGCTGTACCAGGTTGGCTCACCAATTCCAGCAATCTCCAGCCTGCTCCAGACTGATTCTCTCAATAATTTATAAGGTGGCACCTCAAAATATTCAAAGTGGGCTCCTGATCACTTTCTAAAATTAAGCTCTTATTTATCAGATACCCAGAACAGATTAGTTCAGAAAAGATACATGGAATCATTGTTATTTTAATTAATTTAAAATTCCTTTTTGGCTGTGTAGGATTTTTTTAAAAGGACAAAAAGAGAAAGAAAGAAAGAAAGAAAGAAAGAAAGAAAGAAAGAAAGAAAGAAAGAAAGAAAGAAAGGAAGGAAGGAAGGAAAAGAAAAGAGAGAGAGAGAGAGAAAGAAAGAAAGAAAGAAAGAAAGAAAGAAAGAAAGAAAGAAAGAAAGAAGGAAGGAAGGAAGGAAGGAAGGAAGGAAGGAAGGAAGGAAGAAAGAAAGAAAGAAAGAAAGAAAGAAAGAAAGAAAGAAAGAAAGAAAGAAACAGGTCCTTATGTATAAACATAAATATAAATTTGCTGGGCAAATGATTTGCTCCTTATTTACCCTTTATCAGAAAGTGGATAGGAGAGGGGAGGTAGAGTTTGTTCAGCAGCCCAATACGCATGACCCATGGGCACCCATTGGACTCTTTGGTTAGGGAGCGCATATTCCAGAAGCCCAGCATCAATTTCCAAAAACAGTGCAGAAGGTTTCATGAGAACCCTGAGATCTGAGTTAGGTTTCATGAGAACCCTGATAGGAAGGGCTCCTCCCACTTCCTATCAAAGAGGGCATTCCTTGAGAATCCACCCATCTTAAACCAGTCTATATAAATAAATAAACAAGGGCCTCACAGCCCCCGCCCCTTTGTTTCAATTTCTTGATTAATGAAAAAGTACTTCCCACAGCTAAAAGTAGCAATTTTCCTTCTTCCTTAAAAGCTTCAGGAAGGACACACCCAGGGAACCATTTGCATTTTGACGATAGCTTTTGTCCCTTATTTTACTTCCAAAGGCTGTATTGTGTTGCCTAACTTGATTGATACCTGCTTCATTTACAATCCAAAAGGGTTTTTTTTTTTTTTTTTTTTTAAGTCATAGAGGGAATTTAAATAGGAAATCCCAAATGTGCCTTCTAACTAGAAGAGAAACCAATTACACTAATCCTGCTATTTTAACTCCCTGGGGTCTATCCCCATCCTCATCTCCCAAACTGTGACCAAAATTTTGTTTTGGAAACACCTGTCCCTGCTCCCCACTCCATGAAAGCATCCAGAGATCTAATCAGATTTCCAATGATACCAATACCCAAAATGGTTTAGAACCACCTCAGTAACTTGGAGAAGTGGAGCCACATTCAATAAAGCCTGAAGAAAATGAAATCCACCTGATGCTCCCGGAACTAAATAAAGTCTTCTTGCAGCACAGCTCAAGCAATGAGGATTAGGCTTTTAAAACCAGCAGACAGATGAGCTTCCTGTTGGCTCCAAAGGGATAACACTCTCCTGAGACTCCTGGGGATTTCTGATCCATGGATGTAATCTATTTCCATGAAAGCAGCCGAAACATAGCAGGAAAAATAAATTAGACTCCTAGTTGCATCCTGGGTAAGACCAGTAAGTCAGTGTACTTGGCTGGGTTGTGCCAGTCCTCTCTGACTTATTTATTGTCTCTCCTTACTTATTAATGACTAAAGCCCATTTAAAGCTAGTCGTTTTCAAAAGAAAACGACTTTTATTTAAAAATGATTTTTTTTTCAATTGTAGCAAATATACAAAAAGGCACACAAATTATAAGTATACATCTTGATGAACTGTTGCAACACGAATATGCACACGTAACCCCCACCCAGGTCAATTTTCCTGATGCCTAAGAATGATTAATGAGGCCCAAGACCTTTCACACACGTATATGGTTTTGTATGTATGTTATTTGGATATCCTCTCTTATGAAATGCCCTTTTTAGTCTTTTGCTCATTTGTGTACTGAGATATCTATCTTTTCTAACTGATTTGTAAGCAATAATTTGTATATTCTGGATATGAGTCATTCGCCAGTCACATGTGTTGCAAATGTCTTCTCCCACGATGTCAGTTGCCCTCCCCTCCCATAAAGATATCTGTGAAGGATATAACGTACGGTAAATATTTGGTTTGTATCCTCTTTGAGAAATCTTTCCAAGGTCATGAAGACATTCTCTTATGTTCTGGAAAATGTGTTGATTTGCCATTCACATTTAAAGATACAGTCCACCAGGAACTGATTTTTATGAGATAAGAGTCAAATTTTTATTTTTCTAGATGGATATCCAGTTGACGGCAACTGGATTTATTATTTATTAAAGACTCATTTCCTGTGGCTCTGCAGTGTTCTTTTGCCATAAATCTAATGTTTTTATTTGTGTGGTTCTTTTTGGACCCTTTTCATCAAATTGGTCTAAGGATCTATCCTTGTACCAGTTACATATTGTATTAATTTTTTTTTTTTTTTTTTTTGGTACTGGGGATTGAACCCAGGGGCACTAGGCCACTGAGCCATATCCCCAGCCCTATTTTGTATTTTATTTAGAGACAGGGTCTCACTGAGTTGCTTAGGGCCTCGCTAAGTTGCTGAGGCTGGCTTTGAACTCGCGATCCTCCTGCCTCAGCCTCCCAAGTGCTGGGATTACAGGCGTGCGCCACCTCGCCCGGCTTGTATTAATTTTTGTAACTAATGTGTTGATAATAGTAGTAGTAAGTTTTTCAACTTTCAAAATCATCCTGGCAATTCCTGTTCTTTGGGATTTCCACAGAACCTTTAGAGTCAGCTTGTCAGTTCCCTCAGTAATGAAAGAAGCCTGTTGGGATTGCACTGAATCTAAATATCAATTTGGGGAGAATTGGCCTCTTTATAATATTGAGTCTTTCTTCCATTTTTTTCAGATTTTCTTTGATTTCCTTAATTTCTTTCAACAGTGTTATATGGTTTTCTATGTAGATTCCTTGTATATTTCATTAGATTTATTACTAAATATTTGATTTTTATATATTGTTCTAAATGGTGATATTCAATAATTTTATTTCTAATTCCTTATTGCTGGTAGGTGAAAATACTGTTAGGTTTTTAAAAAAAAATATGGATCTTGTATCTAAATTAACTCATTTGGTGTACAAGTATACCTGTGGATTCATCTGGAATTTCTATATAATATGCCACCTATGAATAATGACTCTCCCTCCTGTCTAACCAATCTGTATACCTCCTACCTCTTGCCCTTTTCTTACTCTTTTCCCCTTCTTCCTCTTCCTCTTCCCCCCTTCACTTCTCCTTCTCTTCCTTCTTTTCAGAATAGAACTTCAAAGAATGTTGAATAGAAGTGGTTCCGGTGAGCATTCTTGTCTCAATACCAATTTCAGGGGAACACTTCAGAATTTTGCTATCAAGTATGTTATTTGCTATAGGATCTTTCTGAACATCCATTATAAGATTAAGGGATTTCCCTTTTGGGAAACCTGAATCCAAGATGATCTCAAGTAATTCTCACCTCCTGATAGTCAATTATTCTCCCACACAGAATCATGGCCAATCTGTGTGTTCAAAAGAATATGACAGAAATGATATGTGACTTCAAAAATTATGTCATCAAAGACATTTCAGTTTCCACTGAATTCCTCTGGTGTTTCTTAGTCTCTCAGATCACTCACCCTGGGGGAAGCCAGTCATTATGTCTGAGAAGACCTAGGCAGCTTGGTAAAGAGATTCATATGTGAAAATAATGACAAAAGAACAATGCCTCTTGTTAACAACCTGCACAAATTTGTCAGTCATGTGCCTGAGCCACTTTGGAAGTAGACCCTTCAAGTTAAGCCTTTTTGAAAAAAAATATGAAAAAACATTTTATCATTATTATTTTACTATATAATATATTAGTGAATACACCAGATTGCATTTTCTCAAATGGCAAATGAGACGCCAGATAACATTTTTCTTTGATTCTCCCAAGAGGTTCAATATTATCTGTCCTTTGGAGGAGTTGAATTCTTACTACATCTGTGATACTGTCCATGAGGATAAGCAGAGATGCTTAGTAGTAAAGAACTTTTTGCCAAGTTTTTCTATCATGGGTCCTTGCTCAAGATGTTCACCTTTGTCTGGTTTTTAGCACTTGATCATGCGTTTCCTCATTATTGTGCACAGGATCTGGTTGAGAGATAGGTTGTGTGTGTTCACATGGGATATCCACAGAAGGGTGGTAGCATACTACTGTCCTGCCATCAGATGTGAAAGCGAGCTATACTTTGCTATTATTGTCATCTAGAAGAGAAGAAAATGTAGATTCATGACAAACACCAGATAAAGCTCCGTGTTGAACTGGAAATAAATGCTTCAATAAACTTCTCTTTGATATCACCCATTTTAATGCTGTTGCTGCGATGGTGTTATAAGGTGATCAGATGATATGATAAAAGATGTTCTGATATGATATGACATGACATGTTGAAATCTGCTTCTAGGCACACCAATATTTATTCCAGGAGCTCGCCATGTTGCCTCAATCTGGGTCCTGTGCAACCTCAAGTTAAGTCTTGATAGAACTTCAGCCTCGGCCAAAATGCTGATTAGAATTTCATGTAAGATCCAGAGTGAGAGCTGCCACCTAAGCTACCTCCTAGTTCCTGACCCACAGAAAATGTAAGGATGATAAAATATTTACTATTGTTTTGAGCCACAAAGTTTTAGGGTAATTGGTTTTGCTGGAATAGACAATGCAATTCCTATTCTTACTATATAAGAGTTTTTATTTTAAGTAGGTGTGAAATTTAATCAAATGTTTTTTCTGCACCTATTAAGATAGTCATGATTTTCTTATATTTTGTACATATGTGAGGAGGATAAAGTACCAGAAGTGGAATTTTCGACTCAAAGATATGCACCTTAAATTTTTATTGATATGGCCAAATAGCACATCAAAAAAGGGTATGTAATTTAGACTCCCACCACAAAAGCCTATTTCTTCATAGCAACACAGTGAGATCAACTTTCTGATTTGTCTAATATAAGTTTAAAAAAGGTATGTCTTTGCTATTTTAATTTGTGTTTTCTTAATATTAATAAGATTGTGTGTATTATTAAATGCATGTAAATTTGGAATTATGTCTTCCTGTTCTTTTAGTTTTATGAAATGTACTTTAATAATGTTTCTTTTTCTAAAGACTATTTTATTTGCTATTGTACTTTGTGTGATGTGAGTACATGGTGTATCTTTTTTCCTAATTTTTATATCCAAAATTTTTATATCCTTATGTTTACTGTTATAATTCTTACAAACAACACATAGTCTTAATCCATTCTGATAATCTTTGTCTTTTAATTGGAGTATTTAATCTCTTTATGTCTAAGGCCTTGAGCATGAATGATAAGCATGTACACTCCCAGCCAAATTTTACATATATATATATATATATATATATAATGTATATATATATATATTGTGTGTGTGTGTGTGTGTGTGTGTATGTGTGTGTGGTGCTGGGGATTGAACCCAGGGCCTTGTGCATGCAAGGCAAGCACTCTACCAACTAAGCTATATCCCCACCCCCAAATTATGATTTTTTTAAAAATATTTTTTAGATGTTGATAGACCTTTATTTTATTCTTTTATTTATATGTGGTGCTGAGAATTGAACCCAGTGCCTCGTGCATGCTAGGCAAATGCTTTAATCATTGAGTCACAACCCCAGTCCCCCAAATTATAATTTTTTAAAACTTCTTGGGCTGCACATGTAGCTCAGTGTCAGAGCATTTTCCTAACATGTACAGGACCCTGTTTTCTATTCCCAGCACTGTAAAAAAAAAAAAAAAAAGAAAGAAAGAAAGAAAGAAAAACAATTTTTTCTATGTTAATTCTAGAGGTTACAGCATTCATCCTTAACTTACTAAAAGTCAAATATGAATTAATAATTTATCACTTCCAAGATGATGAAATGACCATAGAACATTTTAACTCCACTTCACTGTTCTGGTCTTTTATATCATTGGTTCATTATGTTTAATTCTATATGTAGTGAAAAACCCACAAAAAATTTACATTATCACTTTATATACTCATTTTTTATTTGGATTTACTTGCATATTTACCCTTTGTGTTGTTCCTCTGAGTCTGGACACTCCAGTTTGATAATCATTTTCCTTTTGCCTAAACAATTCCCCTTTACCATTACTTCCTCCTGTGAAAGTCTGCTGAGGATAAATTATTTTCACTTTCTAAAATAACGACTTTTTTTCCTCTTTATTTCTCAATATATTTTCATTGGATCTAGCAATCTTTACTTAATAATGATATAATAATGAAAGCATTATTTATTTTCAGTGTGTTGAAATATCACTCCATTATCCTCTGGCTTCCATTGTTGTGGTTGAGAAGTCAGTGGTCTAGTTGCTGCTCATTTAGTGGGTAATACATCTTTTTTCCCAAGGCTACTTGTTAAATATTTTGCATTTGTTTTTAGAATTTGTATCACAAATTGCTGCTACAAATTGATACAATATATATGTACATATTATTAAGATGTGCATATGCATATATATGTAAATAAATTATTAAAATATATATGTGCATATGTATATATATTATTAAACCCTCTACACAATCCATTAAGAAGAATTTAATTAAATGGGCAAAGAACTTTGTTCACAGAAAAAAAAATGACTTTTAAATATAAGGAAGGATGCTCAATCTCACTCAGGTTGAGACATACAAATTAAAAGCCTATCATATTAAACAAACCAATAAGTCAATATCACTGTGTCTTCAAGATAATGGGGAAAAGCATTAGTGGGGCACGTACTAGTTGTTATACCTTGAGGAGCTATTTGACTGTATCTATGAAAATTTTAAATGTGTATTCCCTGTTTAAATAAGAAATTCCATTTCTGGAATTTATCCTTCTCACACATTTTATACTTTGTTTTCATAAGGTATGTGTATGGTTTGGATCTGGAATGTTCCCCAAGTCTCATGCATTGAAGGTTTGGTCCCCAATGTTGCAATGTACAGAGGTAGGGTTTGAAGAAAGTGTTTGGATCATGAGGGCTTAATAATTTGGTCCCAGTGAATTAATAATTTGATGGAATTAATAGGAAATGATAGAAACTATAGGAGGTGAGACCTAGTTGAAGGAGTGGATCCTTGGGGGTGTGTCTTTGGGATTATATCTTGTCCTGGCCCCTTCTTCTCACTCTGTCTGCTTCCTGGCCATGACAAGCTGAGCATCTCTTCTCCACCACACCCTTCTAGCATGATGCTCTGCCTCAACTCATGCCCAAAGCAATGGAATCAGTCAACTCTAGACTGAAACCCCTGATACCATGAGCCAAAATAAATCTTTCCTCATTTAACCTGTCTACATCAGATATTTTGTCACTGTGACAGAAAGCTGACTAACACAGTATGGTAAGACACCCAGACACAGAAATGACTGTCATGAAGTTTTTACTCACAGTTCCCTGGTAACAGGAGAATGGCATGTCATGCAGGACCATTAGGGAGGAGCACCAGAGTCAGTCAGGCAGAAGGAGTGAGGGAAAGTACAGCTGTGGTTTTCATGGAAAAGGTTGGACAAAACCGGATAATTAAGAGAGATAGGATTGGTTAATTTGAATCATTTCAGTGAACTCTGGGGCATGAAGAGTGACCTTAGTTTTCTGCTGCCTGGATCTTGGGGGACTAAGGCAAATGGACAGTGATTAGGAATGTAAGAGGTTGATAAAGGAGGTAGCTAAGGAATGGGCTCTGGCTGGTTGGTTTACATTTGAAAGTGTCACTCATGAGGGAGTCCTTGACTATCTCTAAGAACTGCCTAGTACTGGAGAGACAGTCTTCCCCTGATCAGTGAGGTCACAGATACAGAACATTAAGAATGCTGAAAATAAGAAAATATAACTAACGCACATCCATGTTAGGTTACCCATTGGAACATTGTTTACACTATCAAAAATGGAAAAATCTCATGTCCATACATAGGGAATGGATAAATATAACACACCCATTCAATGAACTACTATAAAAACAATAAGCGCCTTATATGCTAGTTTATGAGACAAGATAGTTTAGTAGTAAGAAAATGAGTTCTTAAGCCAATAGGATCATAAGCACAGCCCTACTAGTTTAAAAAATATTTTTAAAAAAGATTTTAGAAGATTTTTCTAGAGTAGAAAAAAAAATCAATGTACAAAGAAAATAAAATCTACATCTCTATCCCCCTAGTGTTTTTATGGAGGTTTACTGACAATGCTCAGTCATCTCAGTTTGTAATTACAGATGACCAAGGAATGACCTCCAGCTAATCCATTGAACAAGCAGAACTTGGTAAAAACCAATATTGAAATAAGACTAAGATAATTACCATGAACTACCTAGAACAAATTCCAGGAAGTGAATGTGAACTCCCCCATGACTCCTAAAATCTCTCAATACATCAAACCCCTGGCCTTGATTCTACCAGCAGGAAGCAACTGCAAGAGAGTAGGCTATAAATATAAAGGATTTGACACAAAAATAGAGCAAGGTGTTAACACATATCCTCCAGACTTCATTTCACTTCCTTAACATTTTTGATATTTCATCTATCCTTCCAGTTTTTGAAAATTTTTGTTTTAGAAGAGCTCATTATAAATTCTTGCTGGTTATCAAAATCCTTCACAGTAGGAGACTGAAATTATGTGGTAAAATTAAGAAAGCCGAGGTCTTAAAGAAGGAGATCTTATTTAGTCTTATTTTGGTTACTAATTAATTACCAATGACAATTTAAATTATTAAATTTATTATTATAATTAGATTTAATAATAACTTATTTTAATAATTTAATTATTTTAATTACTAATTTTGCGAACAATCTCTATGACTCCTAAAATCTCTCAAACCTGAGTTTTTTCTGCTGTAGAATGGATGATAGTGGGACTTGATCTGTATTTCAGAATTGCATTAGTCTAAAATGACCTACTATGTGTATTCGTGTGAATGTTACAGTACACTACAATTGTGAAATATGATTGATATATTCATCCATCAACCAATCCAACTATAGCGGACATTGACAGCTGTCAACCCAAAATGTGTTCCTCCATTTCAATTAACAGAACTGTAATTTTGTAGGAGAGGGGAGGGCATTGTGCTCAACTCAAAAAAACTGCATCTCCTGTTCCTCCTCATATCTCAGAAGGCTTCTGGAGGCGTCTCAGAAATGTTTGTTTTATAAATACAGGTACTACTTCTTCCCTTTGTTCTTTTCTTCTTGCTGCTTAAAATGTGAACATGATGTTAAGAACTGCAGAAGTGAGATTACAGAGACCTCAACTCTAATATCCCTGGGTTACTGAACCAAGAGTAAATCACTAGCTGTGCCCAAACTTCATGATGCTTAAGGAATCAAAATAAACCAAATTGTAAATATTGGTAAGTTCTAACTGCTGGCTCTTTAGGAAAAAAAAAAAAATAGCCCTGATTTTTAGCATGTTATCTTTTCGTGGTTTAAATTCTCTCAATAGAGCTAATTTCAATCCAACAATGTGATGTCACTGAATGAAAAGATGAGAAGCTGTGCATAATAGCACACCATTATATAGTTTTCTAAGCACATGGAGACAAGAGATGTAAATAACCTTGGGAACACAGATAATGGTAAAATGTGGTGAAGGAATTAGGAAGTGATAATTTTTGAGTATTTATTACTTTTGCTTGAAAAAAATTTTATTTTGGTGTAGTGATCAATGAACCCAGGGCCTCATTCAAGCAAGGCAAGTGCTATACGGGTCAACTACACCCCCAACCTAAAACGTAATTAATTTAATTGTGCATATATCGTACTAAATTTCTAGTAATAAATGTATTTAACACTGGGCCTACAAAATTCCTGAAAACTCAGTCCTACTATCGGGTTTAACCCAGCAGTAGAATTTGGTAAAACCAATATTACTCCCAGAGGATTCCAATCTTAATTGATTCAATCTTAATTAAATATAATCTTAATTAATTAATCTTAATTAATTCACCAACTGAGTTATTTCCCACCATTTCTCAATTTTCCCTCTCATCATTCAGACCAGTCCCTCACCTATTTCATTTGTTTTCTTGCCTTTTTTTCATATCTCCCTTTCATCATTTTCCATCTTTCAGAAGAATAAAATACCATGTACTGGAGAAGCCTTCCCTGAAAACTGCATTCCTGAGGTAGGTAGTAGGGTGACCCCATGTTCATGTCCTCCGTAAATCCCTTCCTTTGAATATGCATGCTATCTGTGGCTCGTTTCCAACCAACAGAATACGGCAAAGGTGATGGAATGTCAATCCCATAATGACAGAGGGATTTCCCTACCTATATCAGGTGCCATCTTGCTACAATTTACTAGAGATACTCTTCTTGCCAGCCTGATGAAATGAGCAGCCTTGTTGAGCAAGCCCAGGTGTGAGAGAACTCCAAGGGCCTCTAGAACCTGAGGGTGGTCTCCAATATTTGCAAAACGATTAGGCCCTTACTCATTCAGCCACAGGAAACAAATCCTGCCTCCAACCTAAGTCAGCTTGAAAAGGATTATTTTCCAGTAAAGCCTCTGGGTAAGATTACAACCTGGTCAATGCCTTGATTTTAGCCTTGTGCAATGTGAACAGAGAACCCAGTAGAGCCATGCTTGGACCCTGGACCCACAGAAACCCTGAGTTAAAAAACATGTTGCTTTTAGCCATTAAGTCCGGGCCAGTCATTACATATGCAACATAGAAAACTAACACAATTCCTGACCATCATTTCTCCTTTTTGCCTTTAATTGCCACTTAAATTCCATACCATAATATTTAAATAAAACTAGAAGAACTGTGATATAGATTTAGCATTTGTTAATTCAAAAAAGTTTTACGCAAGCTGGGCATGGTGGTGCATGCCTGTAATCCCAGTAATTTAGGGGGCTGAGGCAGGAGGGTTGCAAGTTCCAGGTTAGCCTCAGCAACTTAGCAAGGCTGTAAACAACTTAGCAAGACCTTGTCTCCAAATTAAAAAAAAAAAGGGGGGGGGGGGCTGGGGATGTGACTCAGCGATTAAGCACACCTGGGTTCAATCCCCAGCACCAAAAAAAAGTTCTATGCACATTAGAGATGTATGCATTGGTTACCTGGACATACTCAGAGCATGACACATGTTCATTATGCACATGAAGTGTGAAGTCAGGGGAGATAGCTAAGTATTTAAGTGCTGGAATAGATGAGACGAATGAGTTAAAAACAATTTTTTGTTGTTGTTGTTATTTTCTGGATAATGAAATAATGGCCATGATAAATGGGAATGCTTGTTGTTTTAGTCAGATTTTTTTGTTGCTGTAAGTACAAGACCAACAGGAACAATATTAGAGGAGAAAAGTTTATTGAGGGCTCATGGTTTCAGAGAAGGCCAGCTCCATTCCTCAGGAAAGCAGCTCAGGTAGTGATGAGGAAGGAGAGTGGGGGTAGAGGGAAGGAGAGGGGGAGAGACTAAATTTTCCAGATACAAAATATATACCCCATAGCCACACCCCCAATGAACAATTTCCTCCAGCCACACCCCACCTGCCTCCAGTTACTGTTCAGTTAATTCCACCAGGGATTAATTCTCTGCTTGGGTTAAGGCTATAACCCAGTCATTTCTCCTCCAAACCTCTCTGCATTGTCTCACACGTGAGCTTTTGGGGGACACCACATCTAAAACATAACACATGTAATGTATCTTCAGGTTCAAAAGTATAGAATCTGAAGGACTTAAATTCCAGCAATTTGGATTATCAACAAACAATCTGGAAACAACTGATCACAGAAGGAACGAATAGTCAAAAAACTTACAAATGTGTAAGCTGAAAAACTCCTTGACCAAGGAGATGGAAGGGTAGAAAACTTTAGTGTAAGCCTGGTTCCCTGCAGCTCTAGAAAACACAGAATCAGGAGCACTCAACAGAAACTCTTGAATGGCTCATTTTGGCGTAAAGGACAATGTCCTAACATCTAGCACTGGAGGAAACAAATTCAGATATGGTGAACTCCCCTTTACCAGAGCAGCTCAAACTGGGGATAGCTGCATATTAATTTAGAGGTGCTGTGGAGTGGAATTGCTTTTCCTTTTTTATTATGTACACATAATTTTAATAATATACACCTTTTATAATTCATATATAATTTTAACTAATGCACAATTGTCCATATTTAGAGAGTACAGTGTGATCCTTTGATGCATGTATACATTGTGTAGTGATCGGATCAGGGTAGGTTGGCATAGCCATCACCTCAATATTAATTGTTACTTTGTGCTGGGAACATTCAAAATCCATTCTTCTAGCTATTTCAAAGTGTGCAATTAATTGTTGTCAACCATAGTTAGCCTACTGCGCTATAGGATATTAAAAGTCATTCCTCCAATGCAACTATACATCTGGACCATTGCAGAAGGGATTTCTGGAAAAAGTTGAAGTCGCCATCCACTGAGGTGCCATCTAAGAATATGATCGTATGATGGGAAGTATATTGATCCAAAGGCACACAAAACAATCACTAATTGTGTTTCTTACTAAATCCAATTTGAAGATGTAGAATCACTGTGAAACTTGCCATGGCCCACCAATGACCACCAAGACCCAAAGCGTTGTATCACTCTCTGTCTTTCCAGTGGACTTGGTTAGGTCAGTATCAGTATAACTGTGTTATTTATGTATTTCTGCATAACAAACACTTCAAAATTTGGCTTAAAATAAAAAAACATGGGGGATATAGCTCAGTTGGTAAAGTGCCTGCCTCACAAGCCCAAGGCCCTGGGTTCAATCCCCAGCACCACCAATTTTGAGAGTCAGTGAGTTGGGCTAGAATCAACAGGGCAGGTGATTTTCACTGGTGTTGCCTGGTGGGTTGGCTGGGGGCTGCTTGGTCGGCAGGTCTCAGCTAGGCTGGCTCATCACTGTTCCACAATTTCTTCTCTAGTGGGCTAGCCTGGGCTTCCTTACACAGTAGTCGTAGCCTTCATCCAATGGGATGAAAACAGAAGTCACAGGACCTCCCATAGCCGAGGTTTGGAAGTCATACAGTATCACTTCTCCAACATTCAGCTGGTCAAAGCAAGTCACAAAGCCAGCCCAGATTGAAGGGATGAGGAAACAGTTTCCACTTCTTGCAGACTTCGTGACTATTTTAAATCTACCACTTCAGAAAATCCATTTAATTTTATCATCTATTGTACCGATGCCTAGTCTCCTGTTTGTGTTCACTGGTGGTGATATTCTGGCTGGATGAGAGCAGAAATCTTTTCCCAAATGATTTCAACTAGGGTGAAGCAGCTGCAGCCTGGTGACTTCCTGCACAGTTGTTGATCAGGCCAGGCACGTCAAACCTTTTCTGAAGCTGTCACCAGTATCTTGTAGGAAGAAGAGGCAGAATGGTCCCAATTTGCTACCTAGACAGATTACTAGAAAAATGGTTGCTTTCTTTACACTCAAGTGCCTTTTTCACAGCACCCTTGCTGATAAACCAGTGTTAGTCAAAGACCAATAAGTGTGCTGACATTTCGCTAAGAGTTGTTATCTCGAGACACATGTGGATAAATGTGCTAATGAGAGAGTTTTCTTAAGGGCTCTTATACCCAGGATTATTCCAAGCCACGGTTGAATGCAAACACCATCAGAACAGTGTGTTATGCTTAATAGCCTAGAATGCTTCTGTAATACTTAATCCCCTTTATACTTGTGACAGATCAGCCTCTGAAATAGGAGCAGAACCCCAGGGGAGAGGATGGCTTAATCATCAAGCCTCAGGTGGGAGAACACGGACAAGTAATGGCTTTGGAGGCCATGAAGCTTAGAGTCATTATATTTCCAGTCTGTTCAAGACAGAAACCAAAGTAATCATTTCCTATCAAACTTTGTTATTCAGACCATTTATGGAATAACTGTCTGAGAGAGGTAAGCTGTTTCTCACACTTCCTTGGTAGGGAAAGAGGCCAGTAGAAAGACTGCATCAAAAACACGTGGTCTGGGTGTGGTGGCACAGTCAGGAGGATCACAAGTTCAAGACCAGCCTCAGCAACCTAGCGAGGCCCTAAGCAACTTAGCAGGAACTTGTCTCAAAATAAAAAAGACTGAGGATGTAGCTCAGTAGTTAAGCTCCTCTGGGTTCAATCCCCAGTACCAAAAAAAAATTACACAAAAACAAAACACAGTGCCTCCACATTGCTTAAGCTCCAGGATCAGCATCTGGAGTTTGTTTATTTGGGATGTTACTCATCCCTTCTAGTTTTCATGTTCTGTCTGGACTGTCCTCAGTTGTGGATATTGGCCTAGTAGTCACAGCTCCCTCTTTCTTCCCTTTAGCTCTTCCACCTGCTACTTCTCACTGTCCCCCTCTCCCACTCCTTCTCTTCATTCCTCCCATAGGGCTTGTTTACTACTTAAGTCAGGATCTGATGCTTGAGACAGAACCCACTCTCAGAGTCTAAACACAAAGGAATCTAATTACAGACATGATGAAAAGACTAGAGAAATGGGCTGTCAGGTGAGTCTCCAGGAGACCTTTTAGAAGGTCAAAGAATGGACCACCAGAGAGCTCCTCCCTCTGCCCAGATCAGGAATGAGGGGGATCAGGAGGCTGCCCTGGAAACTGCTGAGTTCAGGAACATATCACCACAGTTGTAATCCAAAGATAAAAAAGAATCTGAAAGCCAATATCAAAAAGTTGTTGCTTCAGGCTGGGGTTGAAGCTCCGTGGTGGAGCACTTGCCTAGCATGTGTGAGGCACTGGGTTCCATACTCAGTACCACATAATAAGTAAATAAAATAAAGGCATTGTGTCCATCTACAACTAAAAATGCTTTTTAAAAGTCATTGCTTCTAACCACCTATAAAACTGGACCAGTGCTCCAGAAAATTCTGTTTGTATGACCTTCTGTGCCTGCAGAAAAGAGCCGAAAGCAGCATGAAAATGACTGCTGTCTCTCTACCATCACACGAATGTCACACGTGCAAATCAAATGACAGGAAGCTGAAAGGGAATTTGGGAAATGTGACAGGTTTTGGTTTTCTGACCTCTGCAATGACGGAAGACACTTTGGAAGGAGGTGAGAATAATGTCTAATGACCCAGTCTGCCAGGGACTCTCATAGCCACTCTTTCCTCTGATAACATTAATTAGGATGTTTAACGAGCAAGCAATGTCCCTGGTATTACTCAACTCATTTTCAGCATTCTCCATTCAATCCTAACCTCACCTCCACAAATTAGGCATTATTATTAACCCAGTCCCTCAGATGGAAAAATCAGGGACCCAGGAAGTAATTTACCTAAGAACTCTTAGTAGTAATGGGAGAGCTGGTAATCAATGCCCTGTTTGTGCCAAAATCCGTCTGCATTAAAACCTATGTGATCTTAACCACTACCCACCTTTGAGGGTTGCTGATTCCTTCCTCAGGCCATGGGCTCACCCAACTGAGCGCAGAAATAGTTTTGCATTTCTCATTCTGGGATCTGACTGATGGCTTCATTTGCTTAACCACTTCGCAAGTCAAAGAAACTCTTTTGTTTGTTGTGTGTGAAATGCTGGAGATCAAACCCAGTGTGCTAGGCTAGGACTCTACGCTGAGCTACACTCCTAGCCCAGGACCAATGATACTCTTGCTCTGAGACATTGACTATGGTCTTACCAATCATATGCCAATTAGTTTTCTAAGAAATCAATATCTTCATGGAGAAATTTGGAAAGCACTTAGAATTTAATGATATAAATAAAAGAGCCTGAGAAGAAATTTTTCTCAATGTTCACAATCATCCTATGCAATAGTGAGTATCATTCACAAACGTTAAGAAGGAGAACACAAGCCCTCAGATCTGCCGCAAACCCAATGATTATCCTTTTGCAGGCAAAAATCTAGATAAAGACATAGACTCACCTACCTACAAGATGCAAGGACTATTTAAAGCATTTTCTTCTACTCTGATAAAGCATATAATTTAGACTTTGGTGGGGGAAATCTCCATTAGGCCCCTTGGAGCATCTTTCTGTATTGGCTGATTACCAAATTAGTGTTTATTGTCAGGAAAGCAAAAACACAAAAATACTGCTCCTGGAATAGTATGTGTTTTTTCTTTTGTTTCTTTTTTTTTTTTTCTTTTTCTTTTCCCCCCATTGTAAGTCAGTTACAGGTTAAATCTGCTGAACTGAGCAATTCTTTGCTCAAATAGAACGCTGCACTGAATCCCCAGTGGAAGTGTAGGGGGAGGAAAAACTTTACCTCCACTCTCTTCAGGTCTCTGACTGGGGCCTGCAAATTAAATTGACATAAAATATATTAATAGGAGAAAAGCATAGATTTTTGCTCATATGTGAGAATCCCCGTTAGGAAAATGAAGACCCAAAGTAGTAGCAAAACCTAAATGCCTGTATACTAGGTTGAACAAAGAAAATCATAAAAACATGACAAGACCAAAGGGTGAGGTCTGGAACTGTTCATCTTGGAGAAGTGGTGAGGAAGAATAGGGCGAGTTTGACAACATTTGTTTATACAAATTCCCTCAGCCTCAGTTCCCCATCTCTACAGACAAAGAATTTTCCTTTATTCCTGGCATAGGGAAGATATCTTCCATACAGAGGTTACATTTTCTGCTCTGAGGAAGCAAAAGGGGAGGTCAGGGTGTCCTTGCCTTTATGTTAATTTTTTTTTTTTTTTTTTGGTACTGGAGATCGAACCCAGGGCCCCATGCCAGGCGAGCACTCCAACCCTAAGTCACATCCCCAGCCTAAAGTACTGGTAAACTCAAAATAATCTTTATGCCAACCTGGTGTAATTGGAGATGGTGTATTTTGCCACCTTCAGATGCAACAACTGAGACATTCACCTGACCAGTCCTGGCAAGGAGCAGATTTGCTGCCTACAAACTATAGAGTTTCCTTCTTAGACACAAATGCTTTGACATAGCTCCTGCTTCTCAGAGGGAATCTCACTTTATACACACCAACTGATCAGTAAGAAACGCCTTGAGCAGCTGAGGCAGACTCTTTTAGAAGCACTGTTTCTTAAAATAATTATGCGGCAAATGTTGCCACAAAGGGGTATTTTTATCTGAGGAGTCTCCTGGGCAAACTCCTGGGAGTTTCATGTGATGGTGAAAACACATCTTTCTTCTTCCTCTCTGAGGATCTCGTAACCAACAGTGAAAGTTTTCAGTTATCCATGAGGTCTCCTGCCACTTGGGGACTGCCGCAGCATGGGTGGGCACTTACTGAAAGTGGGTGGTGATTTTGCATGGGCTGTCACTCACTGAGACGATGTCCTCTTTTATGGGTCGGATTATCTGCTCCTGATAGATCAGCAGATCAGGACATAACATCCCACGGCAGCGTCCACGCATTCAACTCCTTTTAAGTAAGTGTACTTATTTAGAAAATCTTTTTGACTCACATACAGTACACCTGCCCCAGGGGGAATTGTTACTGTCTTCAAATATGAACAATCTATTTTATTGAAAGCTTAATCTTCTAGAAGTTAAATAATTTTGACTCATTGACTTTTTCTTGTCCTCCACCATTAAGACAACGTTAATGTCTCTCCTAATGTTGCAGGTTCTTGTTCTTGAAACTTGTAAAACTCTGAGCAAGTTTTAATCCTCTAGAGATGCAAGACTTTGACCAATATTCCAGCTCACTGGTATATAAGTGGAGTGTTCTCTGGCTTGAAAAGGGATCAGTCCCTCTTTTCAAACGGAGTTGAGAAAGAAAAGGGTTGTTTCAGTCTAATTTATCCAAATGTGGAGAGTCTGAGTCTGGGTTTAAATGGTGAGAGAACTGAAAATGTTAGGTGCATGGTATATACCCAATCTTATTACATGTGTGAGCCCCAGAACACTAACCCAAAATTCTCCATTCCAAAAATTTCTCTCCCAGTTATTTTTCCTATTACCTATTTTATAAAATGCTTTCCTACAAAGTTAAATTTATGTTGAATCAGTTTTAAATCAGCATTTTAAATATTTTAACCTAATAGATGGTTAATATTTTGCTAAAAAAATAGTATCCATTCTTAGATACTCAAGACTTATTAGCTATTTAATTTGTTATACGTTTTTTCATATAATGAAAGACAAATGTTACCTGAAGGAAACCCCACACCTTGACCACACTCTGTTCATAATATAAATCTGGAGCTGTCTCTAAGGGAGGTTTATTTTATTAAATCCAAGACATGTACTGACACCAAACTCATAAAATGATCTCCCTGTATAAGCCCAAGTTGTATAACCAACTATCCAGGGGGTATGAAATGTACAGAAATAAATTAATCAATTTGTCACACAGTTTTAAAAAAAAAAAGGATGGTGGAGAACATGTTACCTTATTTCACATGCCCATGAATGAGCAGCACCTGTTCCCTCCCATACCTAGGGAGAGGTGAAAAGGATTACACGCTACCCTGGCCCTTTTACTGTTTCAAAAACTAAAACAGTAAAATCTTTAATTTCCCACCCACCTTCCCTACCTCCGTGTTTCCTCAGAAGTCTCAGAAGTGTCATCCCTGAAATGAGATGGCCTCATATGAAGCCCTGGAGAAGACAACTGATTTCAACAACCTGATGGACATGTCTTCTCTTACTACATTGGGAGGTACCAAAATGGCCATATTAAATGTCATTAGCACAAAGTATTTCTTGTTTTATACCAGCTGCTCATAATTGTTGAATGAAGTTTCAGAATACTGGCATTCCATACTGATGTTTCAGTCCGTCCCCAGTAAAGAGTTTTACCACCACCATCACCACCAGTCATGGAAACCATATTTGCAAGAGTTTCTCTCCCAAGGAAATCACATTCATTCATCATTTACATTTCACATTTTTACTCATCAAATCCACCCATGTCTACCAGAGTTTGTGATGAGCATGAGCTAATCATAAATCTGTAATAAACTGATTTTTAAAAATTCATCAAAGAGCCAATGATCTTGAGATTTTAGTTAACCCACTGTCGTACTGAGAGTCCATGAAAAGTAGAGGTGCTGATCTCACCCCCACCTCATCCTCCTCCTAGTTTTTTCCTTTATGGAATCCTAAGGATGAAGGGATTCCCCGCTCTAACCTCTTCACCAGGAGGAAGAACCTGGAATTTTCTTAAATCATCTTCTACCCAATAATCCCCAAGATCCCAGCACAAAAGCTGTGAAGAACATGAAAATGGCAGCTTCCACCAGGAAATAACATGTTACCTAACCTTATTAAGCTGGAAATTGCTGGAATAGAAACTTTGATTCTATTGATGGGGAGAGGGATCTTTTATTATTGCTCTTGTTGTTCTATTTGTTTTTACCTTCTATAATGTTCCCTTGTTGTTTTTTAATTTTTATAGACTACATTTTGACTCATTGTACACAAATGGGGTACAACTTTTCATTTCTATGGTTGTGCATGATCTAGATTCATACCATTCATGTAATCATGCATTTGATGACTATGGGGACGATTTGGTGACCATTGTTTTAATCGCTCTTACCTGATTCTCTGCCTTCCTCATTGCCCTCAGCCATTCACAACATCCCAGTTGTCTGAAAGGGTCCTGCGGTTCACACTCCTTTCCTCCTTTCCCTGCCATCCTTGCCACAGAACTGAGATATTTGGTAGTTTCATTATAAAAGAGGGGATCCTGGCAGAGTTGAAGCTAAGATTTTTGTTGTTGTTGTTCCATTTAGTTAAACATGACAGCAGAACGCATTTCAATTTATTGTACACAAATGGAGCACAACTTTTCATTTCTCTGTTGCAATCATACGTGTTCAGAGGATAATAGTGTCCGTCTCACTCCACCATCTTTCCCACCCCCGTCCTCTCCCCTCTCCTCACTCCCCTCTGCCCAATCCAAAGTTCCTCCATCCTTCCCTTGCCCCACTCCACCCCATTATGGATCAGCACCTACATATCAGAAAACATTTGGCCTTTGGTTTTTTGGGATTGGTTTATTTTGAAGCTAAGATTTTAATACCTCTGACATGTGGAACTACATCCCTGCCTCACTCATTTGCAAAGAAACAGACATTTCCGGGGAAATTCAGAGTCTGGGGGATTAGGGAGTAGAGAACAGAGATAAATTAGAAAAGAGGATTTTAGGTATCTGAAAGAAAAATATAACTTAACGGAAGGAAACAAATTAAACTCTCAGCACCTGATGGTAGGAGGGCCAGAAGTAGGGTTCTAAAACCAGCGTGGTTGCCAGAGGGGTTGAAAACATGCTGTTCTTGCATAGTGATTGTTTTGAGTTAAAGGCTCTTGCAAGATTTGCAAATGTGAGATCACTCTGGGCTTCCTTCTGTTTCTTAAAAGTAGGAGATGAAATTTCCATGTGAAAGGTGCCCTCTCTGTGCAAAAATGAAAGTGTCATTCTTATCATCAAGGATGAGGACTTGAGGCAGAAGGAGATCTCTACAAACCAACCTTTTCCTCCTAGCCCCTTGGTCACCCATTAACGACCCTAGCCCAAGCCCCTTTGCCTTGCCTCATTTGCATACCTGCCATTTCCTGTCTAATTCAGCATGTAGCCATCCCTCAGTATCTGTGGGAATTAGTTCCAGGACACCAATAGATACTAAAATCCTCAGATACTCAAATTCCTTGTATAAAATGGCACAGGATTTGCATATAACCTACACACATCCTCCTGCATATTTTAAATAATCTCTAGATTACGTATAATATCTAACACATGTAAATGCTATGCAAATAGTCATTCAATTGTCTTTTTTAGAAAATTAAAAAAAAAAAGACAGATACTCTGTTACATGTTCAGTACAGACACAATTTTTTCCCACTCTTTTTTTTTTGTCTTTTGCAGTATTGGGGATTGAACCCAGGGCCTTGGGCTTCTAAGGCAAGCACTCTACCAACTGAGCTATATCCCTAGCCCTTTCCTATTGCTCTTGATCAGTGACTGGTTAAGACAGATGGGAGCTGAGAAATGACTGCATTGTAGAAGTGTCCTACTCTAATTGCATCCTTGGGTCTTCATCTCCTTATGAAGGCTCCCATGCCACATATAAATTATTTAAGTGAATTTCTATATTGTTCTTCTACTGATACATCTTGTATCAATTTAAATCTAGAGCCCATTTTTAAAGAGCCCCTAAAAGGCTAGAGGCATCCAGCAGTATATGTATTCTTTGGGGATGAACTGGACTTGGAAATATTGTACCAACTCCTCTACAAGGGTAGGGGGCTATAGGGACAAGAGAGCACAGGCATAGCACACTCTTGATAGAACTAGAAAAAGCAATCATGAAATTCATTTGGAAAAATAAGAAACCCAGAAGAGCCAAAGCAATCCTTAGCAAGAAAAGTGAAGCAGAAGATGTCATAATACCAGACCTCAAACTATACTATAGAGCTTTAGTAATAAAAACAGCATGGTATTGGCACCGAAACAGATACATAGACCAATGGTACAGAATAGAAGACACAGAGACAAACCCACATAAATACAGTTGTCTCATACTAGACAAAGGTGCCACAAACATTCACTGGAGAAAAGATAGACTATTCAACAAATGGTGCTGGGAAAAATGGAAAGCAACATGTACCAATGAAATTAAACCTTTATCTCTCAAACTGCATGAAAGTCAGTTCACTGTGGATCGAAGACTTAGGCACTAGAACAGAGACCGTGCACCCAATAGAAGAAAAATAGGCCCAAATCTTTACCATGTTGGCCTAGGGTCTGACTTCTTTAACAAGACCCCTAAAGCACAAGAAGTTAAATCAAGAATCAATAAGTGGGATGGACTCAAACTAAAAAACTGCTTCTCAGCAAAAGAAACAATCAATAATGTGGAGAGAGCCTACAGAGTGGGAGAAAATATTTATCACATGCACCTCAGATAAAACATTAATCTCTAGGATATATAAAGACCTCAAAACACTTACCACCAAAAACCAAATAACCCAGTCTATAAATGGGCAAAGGAACTGAACAGACACTTCACAGAAGAAGATATACAATTGATCAACAAATACATGAAAAAATGTTCAACATCTCTAGCAATTAGAGAAATGCAAATCAAAACTAAGATTTCATCTCACTCCAATCAGAATGGCAATTATCAAGAATACAACCAATAATAAATATTGGTGAGGATATGGGAGAAAAAGTACACTTATATATGGCTGGTGGGAATGCAAAATGGTGCAACTATTATGGAAAGCAGTATGGAGATTCTTCAGAAAACTTGGAATGGAACCACCATTTGACCCAGTTATCCCACTCCTCGGTTTATACCCAAAGGACTTAAAATCAACATACTAGAGTGACACAGCCACATCTATGTTTATAGCAGTTCAATTCACCATAGCTAAAATATGGAACCGACCTAGATGCCCTTCAACAGATGAATGCATAAAATAATGTGGTGTATATATAGGACAGAATATTACTCAGTTTTAAAGAAGAATACAATTATGGCATTTGTTGATAAATGGATGGCATTAGGGAGTATCATGCTAAGTGAAATAAACTAAACCCAAAAAACCAAAGGCCAAACGTTCCCTCTGATATGCGGAAGCTAACACACAATAAGGGAGGAGAGTGTGGAATGGAAGAATAGATGTACTTTGGATTAAACAAAGAGGAATGAAGGGAAAGGAGAGGGATGGGAATAGGAAAGACAGTAGAATGAATCAGACTTAACTTTCCTTTGTTTATATACGAATACATGATCAGTGTTACTCCACATGCTGTTCAAACACAAGAAAGGGATCCTAATTAGAATAAGTTAAATTCCATGTATGTATAATATATCAAACTACATTTGACTACTGTGTGCTCTGGCACATGCCTGTAATTCCAGCAACTCCAGAGGCTAAGGCAAGGGGATCATGAGTTCAAAGCCAGCCTCAGTAACCCTAAGGTGCTAGAAACTCAGTGAGACTCTGTCTCTAAATAAAAATACAAAAAATAGGGCTGGGGATGTGGCTCAGTGGTTGAGTGCCCTTGAGTTCAATCCCTGGTACCCAGCCCCCCAATACATTAGACTGTCATGTATATCTAAAAAGAACAAATTTTTTTTAAAAAAATGCAAAAAGAAAAAAATGTGTGTGTGTGTGTGATGTGTGTGTGTGCGTTTGCTATTCAAGATCGGCTATATAAATTGCAGAGTCTAGTGATCAACAAAATGCCCCCTTGTTAAAAAATTAGTAAGTATTTCAAGATGGTATCAACAGAGCATCATATTGAGCACAGGGCATTTCTTTTTTTGGAATTTTTTTTATTGGTTCTTTTTAATTATACATGAGGGTAGAATCCATTTTGATATAATTATACAGCAAGGAATATATTTTTTTCACAATGTAGATTCACATGATTCATATTATCTTACATATACATAGGATAATACTGTCTGTCTCAGTCTACTATCTTTCCTTCCCCCACCCCCTCCTGTCCCATTTTCCTCTACACCATCCATACTTCCTCCATTCTTTTTTTATCCCCCCCATAAGCCTCGCCCCCATTATGTATCAGCATCCACTGATCAGAGAAAACATTCTGCCTTTGGTTTTTTGGGCTTGGCTTATTAGCATGATATTCTCCAACTCCACCCATTTACCAGCAAATGCCATAGTTTTATTCTTCTTTATGGCTGAGTAATATTCCATTGCATATATATACCACAGTTTCTTTACCCATTCTTCAGTTGAAGGGCATCTAGATTGGTTCCACAATCTAGCTATTGTGAATTGAGCAGCTATGAACATAGATGTGACTGCATCCCTATTCTTTGCTGATTTTAAGACCTTTGGGTATAAACCGAGGAGTGGGATAGCTGGGTCAAATGGTGGTTCCAATTCAAGCTTTTTGAGGAGTCTCCATACTGCTTTCCAGAGTGGTTGCACCAATTTGCAACTCCACCAGCAATGTATGAGTGTGCCTTTTTCCCCACATCCATGCCAACACTTATTGTTGCTTGTATTCCTGATAATAGCCATTCTAATTGGGATTAGATGAAATCTTAGGGTGGTTTTAATTTGCATTTCTCTAATTACTAGAGATGATGAGCACTTTTTCATATATTTGTTGATCACCTGTATATCATCTTCTGAGCACAGGGCATTTTTACCTGCAGAGTTATTGTTCAAAAATGTTTGTTGAGTGAAAATGTTTCTGTGCTTCCTGTATCTGGCATGATGATTTGGGGAAAGCACAGGTACCCTATGCATTCTGAGAAAGGAGTGTGAGCTGAAGCTGGAGTGGTGGAAGGAAAGAGGGAAGGATGGAGAGGCTTTGCACAATTTGTGATGAAACAAATGCCTCATTTAGCAACCTCCAGAAGCACAGGAGTTCCCTTTATGGTCCTGTTGATGATTCTGCCAGCCTCGTTCTGGGCTGGCAGGCAGACACGAAGAAGTGCATCTCCCCACCCAATCAAATCTTTTCTGCACTTAATTGGATAGCAACACACCAAGACAGTTTCGCCAAAGGCACTTGATCCTGGAGAAAAAAAACAAATATATTTTCAACTTTGCAGATAACCATGTTATACATTTTCCAATTGTCAAAATATACATGCTTGTTTTTCTAGTTTTTTTTTTACTTTCTGACAGGTAGAGAAATCACCTCTAATCACACTTTTTCGAATCAAAATGCTTCGAGTTTATTCCATATTTTTAAAAAAAAATATTTTTTTTAGTTGTAGATGGACCCAATGCCTTCATTTTATTTATTTATTTTTTATGTGGTACTGAGGATGCCTCACACATGCTAGGTGGGCACATTACCCCTGAGCCACAACCCCAGCCCCAAGTTAATTACATATTTTAAAAGTCAAATCAAAGGCTTGTGACATTTTATCCCTACATTTTGGACATTTCAGGTAACATAACACTGTGCAAAGTCCAGAACTAAACCTAACTAACTGTAGTCCACTAACGAAAACTAGCTGAATAAAATACAAGGTGTTTGCTCCTATAGTAAATAACTACATTCTGTGTCTGATGGTCTGAACATTTCTGGGCTTTTGTTGGTGAGCAAAACTGTAACCATATTGCTAATATCACACCTACCAAAATTATCAATAATTCCTTCATATCTATATGTTTCTCCTTTGAATTAGTTCCCCAGATTCTATCTTTATTAACCTCACCTCCTAAATCCCTGCACTCTGGAAAACTCCTGCCTGAAACTCCCTGCTTAGGGGAAGACTGAGACACATCCAAAGTTCATCCTCAGGTCCATTCTCGCTTTACCCAACGCTCTGGTCAGACAAGTCATAATTTTCTGATTTCTGGGAGATTGGGGCATGTGGTTTTTCTTTTAAAGAGGAAAATCAGTGGCAGTTAACTTCTTCATGCCCCATTCATGTGGGTGTACGTTGGGAGGGTAGAGGGGATGGAACCCTGCCCATGGTAGGCAAGTGAGCCGGGCCTGAGCCACATCTCCAGCACAGTGCTCTAGTTCTGAATGGACCTTTCTCCAGTTATTTCCTCTAGGGTCTCACCACACAGGCATTTCTCCTTTCCTTCTTACTCACCCTCCTCCTTATCTGCTCAAGATTGATAATGTGGGGGACGAAAAATACCATGTTTCACTTATAAACACTCCTCCAGAAAAACTCAGATTTGATTTTCAGTAAGTAGGATCAAGGGTTTTCTTAATCATCCCATTCTCAGCCTTAAATACATTCTATTAATTATCCCATTAGTGGTGATGAATCCCACTATGCCTCTTTCTCCTTAGGGCAAATTCATTGAGCTGAAGGTAGGCTTTCCACTGAGATCCATTAAGGGAAAAGGGCATTAACATCTAAATGGATTTTTAAATATAAAATAACACATTTAGTGACACTAAATTAATTCTGTACAGGAACACTTTGGCATGATTGCAAAAATATTGTTGCGAATAAGAATCCAGAAGTGTTTGGATCAATGGAGGCAAATCCCAGGATACAGTTATTTACTATAGAAGCAAGCACATGGTGTTTGGAATTCAATGGTGAAATTTAAAATGATAGCCCTAAACCAGGCGCGGTGGCGCACGCCTGTAATCCAAGCGACTTGGGAGGCTGAGTCAGGAGGATCACGAGTTCAAAGCCAGCCTCAGCAACTTAGCGAGGCCCTAAGCAACTCAGTGAGACCCTGTCTCTAAATTAAAAAAAATACAAAATAGGGCTGGGGATGTGGCTCAGTGGCCAAGTGTCCCTGAGTTCAATCCCTGGTTCCAAAAAAATAAACAAACAAAAAATAAATAAATAAATAAATAAAATGATAGCCCTAACATTTATTTACCAATTTACCATGTCTCTATTAATCTTTGTTCCTATGAGGTAGTGTGATTATGCCCATTTTACAATTTAAGTGGCTCACTCTGGATTACACAGTTGGCAATAAATCTGAGCCAAAGGCTGCCTGTTCCTAAGCCATGTGCCCAGGCCACTGGTTCACACTGCATTGTGCTTTTAACTCTGAGGACTGGGACACCATGTCTTTCCTCCCTTCCCTTCTCAAAGCTGCATTGTTGCCTTAGACCTATGAAGAGGCTTCTGGAAACCTAAGTCCATTCAATTGCATGCAAATATTTATGTCTGTTTGTACTTGTTTATTATTTCAGGAAAAGAGGCCTGAGCTGAACAGAAAAGTAAAAGTTTAACTGCCGTATATGGCAAATATTTCTCTGACCTCCAGGGTATTGTGAATCTGAAGCTTGACACAACCTGTATGGTAACTAAAAATATATCCCAGGAGAGACCATTTGTCCCGGAAAGGATTGCCTTTAGAAATGAAAATTCAGAAAAATTGTTCAAGTGAACATTTTATTACTATTTCAGTGTATTGAGAAGAAAACAGTAAGAGAATGAGATACACAAACCCCTGCCTTCAGGTTCATTACTGATTCAACAAACACTAATTAAGACACCTTTGCTTTCACAGCCTGCGGTACTTTTTGCCATTAAAGATATTCCATCAACCAGGCTCTGTCCTAGAGAGAAGATGACTGCCCACCTGAGGAGTTGGAGCTGCCAGAAAGAGAAGGATGATATTAAATCATCAGAGCACAGGCCAGTAAAATGGTGATTGAAGGTGATAGTTGGGCAGCAGCAGAAAAAATAATAGAGGGAGCCTCAAGCCCCAGGAACAGGCAACTTAAAAATCTAAAACTTTAGCAGCTGAATTCCCTGTTCATTCCTAAATTAGTGGCCTGGAAAAGCAAAACCACCTCAAAGATAAAAATTATGGGGGAAAGATAAAAGACCCAGCAAACAGATTCAGGAAACACTGTGTGAAAAATGAATGTTTCTGCAGGCCAGGTATTTGCTGTTAAAAGGTGATAATGGTATTTCAGTTATGTTATGGGTGAGATTCGTATTCATGTTCTTATAAATGAAGTGATAAAATGTCCATGATTTTTTTTTTTAATTTTGCAAAAATGATAGCAAGTGGATGAAATAAGAAATAAAATGTTGGCATCTGTAAAGACAGGGTAATGGTGCATGGAGCTCATTATTACTGTTTTACAAGAAATAGAATTAAAAAAAAATGGCAGAGAAGGATGGGAAACGGAGGCTGGCTGCAGTACGCTGGGCAGATGCTCTGAGGACTCCTTCCCCATGGAAATTCACTGGTTTCTTGATAGATAGTAACAAACAAGAGGTAAAATGATAATGTATGCGGAACATACTAGAAAGTAAGGGAAATGCCCAATAAAGAAAAGGAAAAGAAAAAGGAAAATAAGAGACTTAAAATCTTGGGTGGGGAGTATGAGGAATAAACAGGCAAATGGGAGAACCCTGAAGTTTGCCCTGAAGAAAACTACTTATATCCTAAATTGGCATTGTTAGGTTTTTAAGCCTCAGATGCTCTGAGAATTAGGGACATTTTGCATGAAAGGAAAAGTGAGTGTACTACATAGTTCAGCTGTGAGCAAATATTCATGGTTATATAAATGTAAGTATTGAATACGGACTTATCCAAATTCATGATAATATTAGGAAAAAGGGGGCATGGTAGGAAGGATATGTGTGTTTTATGGGGGGATGGGAATTGGAAGAGAGCTAATCTCACTTCCCCTAGTGGCGAATCAGTTGATAATGACCACAAATGAAAAAGAAGTGGGGTAGTATGATATGAAGATACAATAAGATGGCACAGTGACATGGAGGTACTATGAGATTTGACTGCCAGAATTGGGAGGGATTATCCCAAGAATACACCCACTATTACAGGGGGAGTAGATGGGCATTTGTGAAATCCGCTCTCTAACACACACAAAAAAATCTTGTAAACTATTTAATTAAAAAAATAAAAGGAAAAAAATCAGGTTTGCTGGATTTGCATATAATTTGCATTAAGTATATCTGCATATAGCAAAATTAATCCTTTTTAACTGCACAACATAATGAGATGAAAATATTTGCAGTCATGTAACCAGAACAATGGTCAAGCACCACCATCACCCCAAAATGTTTCCTTATGCCCTTACAGTTAACCACCTCCCCCAACCCCAGCTGCCGCTTTCACTGATCTGCTTTTGTTTTTTTTTCCATATAACCTTTTTCAGAATGTTAGGTAAATGGAATCACATTGTATGTCGCCTTTTGTGTCTGGCTTCTTTGCCATTTAGCATCATGCTTTGAGATCTGTCCATGTGGTTACAAATACCAGTCCATCATTCTTTTCCATTGTTCAGTGCCATTTCATTATATAGATCTATTACAATTTTTTAAAAAAATCAATTAATCAACCGAGCATGGTGGCACATGCCTGTAATCTCAGCAATTCAGGGAGTTGAGGCAGGAGGATTGCAAGTTCAAAGCCAGCCTCAGCAATTTAGGAAGGCCCTAAGCAATAGGGCTAGGGATGTAGCTCAGTGATTAAGCACCCTTGAGTTCAATCCCCAGTATCAAATAAACAAACAAACCAGTTGAAGGATATTTACACTGTTTCGAATTTAGGTCTATTAGGAATAAAGTCTATTAGGAAAAAATATTTACACACAGGTCTTAGGGTAGGCCTATGTTTTTATTTCTCTTAGGTGAATATGTAGGAGTGCTATTGCTGGATCATATGTTAAGTGTTAATTTCAAAGAAATTTCCAAACTGTTTTTCAAAGTGGTTGCACTGTTTTGCATTCACACCAGCAAAGGACCAGAGTTCTGGTTAATCCACATCCTTGCTAAGGCTTGATAAGATCAATCTTTTTCACTTTAGCTATTGTAGTGAGTAGGTAGTGGTAACACATTGCGGTTTCAGTTGACATTTCCCTAAATTAATAGTTTTGAGTATCTTTTCATATGCTCATTTGCTAGCATAAAGTGTTTTTCTTCTCTCCACCTCTCCGTCTTCTTAGTATTGAATTATAAAAACCACTGTCTATTCTGGTTAGAAATCCTTTATCAGATGTGTTTGACACTCAGTTCCACCCAGTTTGAAACTTTCAAGAATTCTTTTGCAAGTATATTTTGAAAGGTAGTGTGTTTTGTATTTCTTGTACTTTTTAAATGTCTTATGCAGAAAATTTGATAAACCCACATTGAAAAAAAGTTATTTTATTTTTTCTTCTAGAAGTTTTACAATTTTAGCTTAAGAGCTAAATGTAAGCATTTAGGCCTTTGATTTGTTTTAAGTTAAATTTTCCATGTGGGTGAGGTAAGGGTCATTTTATAAGGTTTATTTATTTATGTTTTTGCATATGAACGTCCAGTTGTTTCAGTACTATTGTTCAAAAGATTATCTCTTCTTCAATGAATTATGTTGGTATATTTGCAGAAAAATCTACTGACAGTACTTATGTGGCTATATTGCTGGACTTTCTCTTCTGTTACATTTATAGATATCTCTATCAGAATATTAAGATTTTGCCAAGTTAATTATTATAATTTCGTATTAAGTTTTAAAATGGGATAAAGTCCTCCAATTTTGATGTTCCTTTTCGAAATCATTTAGGTTCTTTTTCAAGCATGATTTTTGTTTATTTTAAAAATAAAAAGTAGAAGTTAGTCATGGTGGCGTCCACCTGTAGTCCCAGCTATTCAGGAGGCTGAGGCAGGAGGATTCCTTGAGCTAAGGCGTTCATTGTCATCCTGGGCAACTTATTGAAACTATGTATCAAATATAAATAAAAAATAAATAAAAATAAACTAAAAAGTTACAAAGAAAGGAAAAGACAAGCCAAGAATTTAAAGAAGATATTTGGCAACACATATAAAGAGCAATTTCTTTTCTTTTTTTTAATTTAAGCTTTTTTTTTTTTTCTATTATTATTTGATGCTAGGAACTGAACTCAGGTAAACTCTACTACTGAGCTGGGTCCCCAGCCTCTTTGTCATTGTTGTTCTGGTTCCCAAGATTGAACACAAGGACCCTTAACCACTGAACAACATCCTCAGCCCTCTTTTTATATTTTGTTTACAGACAAGGTCTCACAAAATTATTTCAGCCTTTGCTAAATTACTGAGGCTGGCTTTGACTTGAAACCCTCCTTCCTCAGCCTCCCAAGCCACTGGGATTACAGGCATGTGCCACTGTCCCTGGCCCCGGCTGATTGATTGATTGATTGATTGAGACAGGGTTACCTGGAACTTGTGATCTTCCTGTCTCAGCCTCCTGAGTGCCTGGGAGTATGGGCACACCTGACCTCTACATTTTAGTTGGGAAAATATGCACAACCCCAAAGAAAATCAAATAAAGAACTACAATGAACAGAAAATAAAACAGTAATAGCAAATGAACTATGGAAAGAGAAAAAAAATAGCAGACATTTGGTTGAAAAAAATCTCAACTGTCTTGATAATTAGAGAAAAAATCAAATTAAAATGACAATAGGCTATCAATTTTCAATGTAGGATATTTTAGAATTTGGGGGAAATTAAGAAATCTGGCAATATTAACTATCAGGGGAGATAGGAAGCAACAGAGACTCTTAAACACTGCCAGTAAATGAATGTGTAGGTTGATAAAAATAAAAATTAAAATTAAAAAAAAACACGCTTTGTAGAGTACTTGGCATTATTTAATACCATAAAACTTTAAACCAAAAATCAAATAAAACTAAATAATGTTATTTACTGATAAATACATATAAACACTGGTAGGGACAAAGATTATTACCTATGTGACCTTAGTGAAATTGCTCGGTATCTTTGAGGCTGAGTTTCTGAACTTAGAAAGTAAGAATAACAATAGTATTCACTGACAAGAGAATTTATATGAAGATGAAATTTTATATATATATACACATACATAGAATATATGTATTTTGTACAGTTCCTAGAACATAGCAAGCACTCAGCAAATATTTTTAAAATTTCTAAGTTGAGCTAAATGTGAAGGCATCTTATGGTTATATTAATTTGTTTAGTTTTTTCACCTGAGAATAAGGTGACTAGATGTACTTTTATCATCAAATAATCACTTAGCTTTATTTTGGGTGTCTTGAAGTGTACAGGGAATAGTGAAGAATGTGACTAATCTGCATTCTAACTGCCAAAAGCAACAAGGGTTACACTCTCAATGCTGGTACACACAGAACTACTAAACAGGCAACATTAATCTATGCTGTTAGAAATCAGTACTTCTATGATTATGGGTGGTTCTTACTCCTAAATCCATGCTTTTCGCTACTGCACTTCTGGACCCTCCAAAGATAGCTGATCTCTCAGTACTTTACAAAATCGGAAATAGTTCCCATGTCCCCTGATTCTATATGAGCTGTTAGATAAGCTGCACTCCTGATCACAGGAGAGGACATGTCAATCACTTTGGAGATCAGATGCAGAGGGGGAAACCAAGATAATACCCCAACATGATCCTCATCTATGGGACAACAGAGAATCCAGTTCCTTTTCCAATTATCTCAATCTACAAGCTTCCCCTTGCCTCCCCCAACACACACACACCTATGAGATGTTTGAAAGGGGCTATTTCCTCTTCACTCCCAGATACAACCAATGATAAGCATCCTCAATCACGGAGCTTCAACTCTTCAAATCCTATGAGTCTGTAATGCTTTTGGCAAAAATAAGGACTGGAACAGTAGTATTCACCAGTTAAAAATTAGGATAAGTCCAAGCATACCAGAATGATGAGACTTCCTGAAGCTCCCATCCCCTATCCGGTCTCCACGTGTTGAGAATCCTGCATGACTAGAGGGTTCAGAAGATGTGTCTCAACAGGAAACCATTCCGACATTTTTAGAGAATCAGGATTGGACATGATATTCCTTCTGGCAAGGCCCAAGGGCCTCTTTCTATCATTGCCCAGGATGATTTCCTGATGAGAAGTCTAACACAGGAGCAAATATAAAGACTTGAAGCCATACCAGGCCTAATCACCAGTTACACCATCTCTAATGATAAAATGTATTTTTACATAAATAATTTCATTTGACCCCCCACATTCTATGGAAGTCATCAATGCTGTTTGACAAATATTTTTACATCTATCCCTTTCCTAGTACACAATTGAATTGCAGTTCCTTCTCCCTGGTGGACTCATGTGGATAATTCGGGCCAATGAGTTCTGAGCAAGAGATGTGAGTCACTTGCAATTTCAGTGATTTAACTACAGTGTAAGCAGCAACATGTAAGGTAGTAGCAGCTCCACCAGCCTTGGTCTTGAGCAGGATGGAGCAACCCCAACCACCTAAGATGGATTTTGTGTCAGTCAGCTTTCCACTACTTTAAAAAAATACCTGGGATAATTAACTTATGAAGAGGAAAGGCTTAATTTAGCTTAGAGTTTCAAAGCTTCCCATCTATTAGACCCATTGCCTTCAGGCCTATGGTAAGGAAGCACATTATGGCAGGAGTATATGGTGGAGCCAAACTGCTCCACTCAACAAATGCGGTGGCACACACCTGCAGGCCCAGCAGCTTGGGAGGCTGAGGCAGGAGGATCCCAAGTTCAAAGTCAACCTCAGGCTGGGGACGTAGCCCAGTGGTTGAGACCCCTTGGGCTCAACCCCTGGTACTAACAAATAAACAAACAAACAAACAAAAACTGTTCCACTCGTTACCAGGAAGTGAAAGAAAGAGAAGAGGAAGGGACTGAGGCCCCACAATCCTCCTTCAAGGGCACAACCTCGGTGATCTGAAGACCTCCCATTGGTCTCACCTCTTAAAGTTTCTACACACCCCAACAAACCTTAAACCTTGTTAATCCCCCTTAATCTCTGGGAACAAAGATTTGAACACATAGGTCTCTGGAGGACATTCAACATCCAAACTATGGTGGACATTAAGGGAGGGTTAGAAACAGACTTGTGTTTTGAATTGATGGAACTTTGGGGTTATTTGTTACCACCTTGTCTGGACCACTGGATGTCTAACTCTGCTCATTGGAGATCATCACAATACCTTCTTTACGGTTTTGTTGGTTCCTTCATGCAACAAATGTTGACTGAGCCCTACTTTGTATTGGGAATGGTACCAGCACTGGGTGTGTAGAAGTGCATAAGGCAAATATCACCCTTTGCCCTAGGTCGGTGGCTCCAGATATAAAAGTGATGAGACAATTCTGTCAATTTAAGTAACTTGGCTTGTCAAATAGCCTCTCTGTAGTGAGTTCCCTCATCCCTAGAATACACACAATACCTGCTTTAAAAGATGAGCAATAATGCCTGGGATGTGAGAAGGAAAAACCAATCAGTTACAAATATTTTCTTTCATATTTCATAACAAATTATTTTGGGCCAAAAATAAAAGATAGCAGGATAGAAGAATTTAGATTCACTGACAGTCATTTGCTATGTTCACATCATTCTTAATTCAGGGATATCTTTGTGTTTGTGTTTCTCTTTTAATTTAATAATTGGTAACTGCTTGTCATCCAGCCCTCCTCCAACTGGGCTTAATGTCTATAACAAGTAGCCTGGGTTTTCCCTGGAGACAGATTGTCTCAGAGAGGTCCCTGTGTTTTCATAGACTGAGGTTATTACTAAGAACAAGCCACTCTGTCCCCCATACTCTTTGTCTTGAGGAGGAACTGTGATTTGTTAGGCTATTGTCTGCATTCAAATCAGCTCAAAGATGAGGAAGGTGGGAAAGAGGAAGAAATCCCCTCAAAATAGGTTGGACAGAGGGACTTGAGGTAGGAGAAAGCATGCACAGGGCCCACATGAGCATTTTCAGGAGTGCGAATGTCTCCGTGAGTGGGCAAACTTGACTCAGGCCACAGCCAAGTGTCTTAGGATGAGTGTGGTTTAGACATTCTCCCCACTTCCTCAGTGTCAAACAGAAAGTGAAAAGAGAAGAGCACATGGAGGGTGTTTTCTTGAGTTAATCATCATCACCATCTCAAAATAGTCCCCTGAACCTACAGGCAATAGTGATGACATTTGGACCGTCTAGAAGACATGCAAAATAGCTGTGAATCTACTTAGCCTTTACAAAGTCAGCAGTAATGGAAAAACCAATGTCAGGCACCATGAAGACTAATCAAAGCCGGTGAGCTGTTGGCAAATGAACTTGGGAAATCAGGGCCTCAGCATATGAGGTCAGTTTCTTCACTTTGGGGTCCTCTTGAACTGGGGTGCCTTTGGAGGTGTTGAGTAGGCAGTCGGAAGTAGGAGCTGTTTTGAGATGAAATGTTTAGGCTGAAGATCAACACTTGAGAGTCATCTTTGTGCAAATGGTGATGGAATCCTTGAGAATGACTGAAGTTATTCTAGATTCTAGATAACGAAGGCAGAAGTCATAAGGGCTAATGTGAAAACCATTGAAATTACTCAGAACCTTGTGTCTTCTTCTTAGGGCTGCTATAAAAGAAACTGAGAAATACCAAGGGGAACCTTGGGGTGTCTACTCATCTTCTGTTTTCATCATTAAAGGTTTCAATGTGTTATACTATTTAGACAGTATTACAAAACTTAGAAGCACTAGGTTTTAGAATCAGATAGATAAAGATCTGAATTCCAGGTCTAAAATTTATTAGATAAACTTGGGCAAATAATTTAACTTTCTAAACTTCAATATCTTAATCTATAAAGTACAATGACAATTTATACAACAAATGGCTGCTTATGAGAATTAAACAAGTGTAATAATAGTACAATGCTTCAAACATATGGTCCCAAAAGATTATGATCATAGGAGAAAGACAGCTATATATCCAACAAAAATCCAGGCCTCCCACAACAGTGTAGTGTTGTTGGTAGAAGTGGATGCCCAGCCAGAAGCTGTTTCCCAGGCTCTCTGGCAGTGTGGTGGCATGTGGCTGAACCCTGGCAGATGAAATACGAGCAGAGGTGAATTGCACCACTTTCTGTGCCATGAAAGCCTGGCATGCAGCACTCCCCCATGACCTTTTTCTCCTTAAGCTAGAGGGAGTAGGGTGACCTCCAAGGCCATCTTGGAAGTCATGAGCTGGAGATAACAGAACTAACAAAGCCTGCATCTGAAATTCTTCTGTGGAGGGAGGTCACCTGCTGAGCTGTTCTATCATCCACTTGTTATGAGAACAAGAAATAAATTTTGAATGTATTGGAGTCATTATACACTTGGAGGTCTATTTTTTACATCAGTCAGTTTATTATAATGGATTTTATTTCTCAGTGGCCTGGCTCTTGAGAGTCAAGTGTCGGTCTAAGAGGCACTGGCTGATAATAGTTCATTGTAATGCCTCCATGCCCATCTTCTGTACTCTTTAGGGTAGCAAATACTCAGAGATTTATACTCTTCATAAGATTCTTCATGAAAGGAGAGTCGATAGTGTTGGGGCTGACTGGCATAGGCTCTCTACATCATGGGACACATAGAGGACACATGACTCTTATACACCCTAGGAAAGCAATGTGGACTCTGAAAGTGGGTACAGGAGGTTGGAGTGTTCATAAATGTGGTTGGTAAGGATTTCTGATGAGAACGTGTCAGAAGGACTTCAGAAAACACAGATGGGTCCCCTATTCATCTTTAAATTACTTGCATTGCCCCTGTACAAGCTCTCCTCCTTTAAATCTCAACAAGTTTGATATGTACAAACACACACACACACACACACACACACACACACACACAAACTAAAAAGAGAACAGTGTTGGGAAAAACAGCTTTATTCTACTCTGGTCCACTGGTCATAGAGCAGTCTTAGAAAATAAAGGCAAGGGGAATCAAGTATTTCTAGGAAAAAGAGATTTTATTCAAATTTTCCAAATTACTGATCTATATCACAGGTAGAAAAGTAGGGCAATTAAATTCACTGTAATAACATAAATTAATCTGAAAGCATACCATCCCTTGGCCTTCAGAATAAAGTTACCTTCTAATGGTATTCACTAAACACACACATATACTCACACACACAGGACACATCCCTAAAGTAACACAAGTCATTTTCTCTAAAGAAATGACTGAGAGGGCTGGGGATATAGCTCAGTTGGTAGAGTGTCTGACTCTCAAGCATGAGGCCCTGGGTTCAATCCCCAGCACTGCAAAAAAAAAAAAGAAAAAAGAAATGGCTGAGAAATTTTGGAACAAGTAAAATGTAATCTTAGCAACTTAGAATTGCTGAGAGGTACTTACTAAAATATGAGTCTAACTAAAATGCAGAATTCAGTGAACTACATTGTACCCAGGAGGAAGAACAATGCTAATCTGAATTTATCCGTGTTTTCTAGAGCCCAGGAAGAAAGCCACTGGGCCTTGTTGACAAGACTATGCCATACACAAGAGGGTTCTCCTTTGTGAGAGATACTTTACTAAAGCACTCCACAGTAAAAATATACCTTAAATCAGTTCATTAATTTTAGCAGTGTTTATAATAGGAAAAGATTGTAAGCAAGAGATCTGCCCATCAAACTATAGTATATTCATACAATGAAAACACAAGACATCTTGGAAAGAAGTCCAAGACATAATGTTAAGTGAAAAAGCAAGTCACGTAGCAGTGTGTGCATGAGGTATTACTGTATGTGTCCAGGAAATGAGAGTGGAAGAAATGCACACACTTATGTTTCTATGCACATAGAGTAACTCTGGAAGGAAGCACAAGAAATTGGCAACTGAGGATAGGAATCAGAGAACAGGGAATGAAAGTGGGAGAATGATGCTCTTTTCATTGTTTAGTACCTTTTCGGTTTGAGTATTTTAGCATGTGCATGTTTGTTATTCTTATTCAAAATAGTAATAAATAGTAAATAAAGAAACAGATCATTTTTGTTTAATGGTGCCGGGGATTGAACCCAGGGCCTTGTGCATGCATATACTCTATCTACTGAACTATATCTCCAGCCCAAAAAACAGATAATTTGTAAAGTTCCTTTTTGTTTGTATTTTTAGTGAGTCTGATACACATACGCTAGAGAACAATGAAAAGGTAAATAAAACTGGATGTTTAAATCTACCTTCCTTTTCCCTGAGTCTAGCTTTATCAAGGCTCTGCCTAAAGTTATAATCGACTTTGTACATACATAAGTCTACAGAGAGAAAACAAACCGTCCATGAACTGGCATTGGGTATGTGGTTATGTTTCTTATTCTAAATTGACAATCTCCTTGAGGGAGTTTGATCATTATGATTATTTGTACCTTTTGCCTAAATAAAATATGCAGATTCTGAAATTTATTTAGAAGACCAGATCCCAGTAGAAGAATCTGCTGGTGAGGTCAGCTGACCCCATCCTGGATGGGACATCTCTAGTGACTCCATCTAGAACATTCCATCCACCATGGAGACAGTCACCAGAGAAAAGGATGAGACCAGGTCCCTTGGATGTCACATTTGACACTGGTCTGCTCCCTACTTGCTAAGTACATTCTTCCATTCTGCCACCATGGATCTAGTTCATTTCCAGGAGGAAAGGGAAGAAAGCAATTTTTTTTCCCCATCTCCAAAGGTTCTCTACCTCATCCAAGGGCTAAAATATTAGCAAAGGGACTGTAATGAACCAAAGCAAACAAGCAGAAAACAAAAGAAACAAAATCAACAAGCCCAGGCTACTCTGGAAACTGTGCCATTAAAAATGATTCCTTCAGTGCTTGACTGCGGAGACGTGACTTTCATGTGTCTGTCGGCCTCCCTCACGGTGGGAACTCATTTTTAATAAACGATAGCAAGTAGGTTTATTCCAACCTGTGACTATGAGTCACCATATTTGAAGCCGGATGACAAACACCATCAGACACAGCCAGTTGACCTTGTCCATGGGACTTTTTCATTCAGGAAAAACCAAGCACATTTCCTGACAGTGATATTGAGGCCTGAAAGTCTCAAACCAGATTGGTGAGAGAAGTGTGGGCCCATAAACTGAGAGAGGACCCTATCAAATCATCACTGTGTCCCTTTCCTTCTCAAAAGAGGCTGTGATTCAGTGTGCTGGGAAACCTGGTAGGAGGAACAGCATTTAATTCTGACTAAAACTGAGCTGGGGTGGGAGAGAAGGGTAAATTACTTTTTGAAAAAAGTTATAACCATGTGATTCTGGCTGTCGCTAAAAATACACAAATTAATAACAGGCTGAGAGTTAAGTAATTGCTTTTTTGACTTCATATTCCTTCGCACTGTGAGAACACCTTTTCTAAGAGTGAAATGAAAGGACTCTTCAAAGGCACAGGGGAACCTAGGATGCAGTGGGCCAGGGGCCAGGCAAAAGAGAGGAAGTCTGCAAGCCCCAGCACAGGTAGGAGTGACAGGGACACTGCACCCTGAGAGGCCACAAGGCCCCCCCGCCTTGAGGGTCACTTGCCCTCCACAGTCTGCCTGCTGCGCTAGACACAGCTTGGGAGGAGCCTGGGGACAGTGGCCTGGAGACAGGATCTGCCTGCTGCCACCTCCTTCTCTCCCTTCTCCCCATCTGTTCTGCATTTCTGCTCCTTTTACTTGAGAACACCACACTATCATCTGGTATGAAATAAGAAGAACAATGAGGAGAAGAAGTAAGTGTTTGTAGGCCAGAAATAAACAGGAGTGTCTGTTTCTCTGTGAGTGGGAAGAGAAGAAGGTTTAGAATCTTGAGCAAGATACCAGAAATCTCAGTCCCAAAGAAAAAGGTAAAGAAGAGGTTAGATAGGTCATCCACGAAGCAGTGCAAACCAAAACACACTGTATTTCTGGTCTTTGTTTTTGTTTTGTCCCCAGATTGCTGCTTGTGTGCATGAGTGTGTGTGTTTGTACATGCGCACACATGCATGGGCAGGCTTATCTAAACAAGAAAAATCTCTGGAAAAATACACAAGAAACTGATAATGTTATTTGCTTTCCAGGGAGGGGGTTTCTTATACCTTCTGAATGTTGAAGGAGGCAGATATATGTCCTACTGAATTTATATTTAAACGAAGTGAATGGAAAACAGATTGTATCTCAATAAATGGGAGTAAGTACACAGTGATCTCTGTCTTGAAAATAGTGAATATAACATTATAGGTAACAATCTACTAAAGATTGGAACATTTGCAATATAGATGAGAGCTACAGTGGGTAGTCTTTAGATAGGTGGACTCTCAGGGACAGAGAAAAAGACACCCGTACTAGACAGAAACCTGGATCTGTGAGCATGATCACCCACGCTTGTCTTTTAGTTTTTAGAACAAAACCTCTAGTATATACTTGCACCAGATCAGTTAGAACAAAAACATAATCAATTTAAATGCCACCAGACTCAAAGACCTGATTAAACACAAAGAAACATTCTGAACCTCAAATATCAAATGATTGATGCGGGATTTGATTTTCACAAAAGCATGCCTAGGAACCTGCACATCTATTCCCAAGAAAATCATTTTTCGTTGGGAGCCCAACCCTGGTATGTCATTTGTCTTCTCTGAGATGTGAGGGGCTTTGCCTTTGGGGCGTGTGTATCTTTGCTTTGGTGTCCTTTAATAACTCTTTGCTTGTGCCTTGCTTTCATCATATCCTGAATTTCTTTTTGGTAGCATAAATCAAAAACTTGCCTAGGCTGAGTTGAGATCCCTCTGCTCCTTGGAGGGACTTCCTTGCACCCCTATCCTGTGATAGTCTCATTGTTATACTTCCCAAAAAGATTCTCCAGTGCCATCAGGAGAGAGTCAGCCCCACCCTAATCCCCCTCCCTATAGCCCAACACTAATCCCTTCCCGCGCCCCATAAAAGTTGTCAACAACAGAATTAACACATGATTTCCCGGCACCCCGCTTTTAGGCATAAGGGCAGTCGTCGCTGGCCAGCTAAAATAAAGGCTTCTTTTGGCTTTACGTGATCAGCTTGGATGATTTTATTTTCCTTGGGTACAACATCACAACCAGGTATACACACACACACACACACACCACTTGTAATACATGATAAAAGGTTTTAGTTTGGAATCTCAAGAATATATAAATCTTTAACACCTTTTCTACTTTAATAATAATGAAATAAACACATATTAAATGCAGAAAATATTTTAAAATATTCCCCCCAAATGAATCCTACAACCAGAATTAACCATTTCAAACACTTATCTTACCTCTCACAGGAAAGGGTGAATATTATAGACCACTTTTCGATCATCTATGACTAAACTTCAATATAGAATTGAACCAGAAAGAAATCATCTCTTTTTTAAAATCCACAACCCTGAACTCATAGTTTTATGTTCTGAATTAATTTCTATTTAAGGTCTTTAACAAATAGGGCAACGATTTTGTTGTCTCTGCAGGCCGTCAAATCTCTGATTCCTGAGAAATCCTCTGGGATTTCTTCAGAAAGCAAACTGATTTCTCCTAATCTGGACAGACTGAAATTGAGCTTTTCCAGAGATGAGGAAGTGGGGTGCCACTGAGCACATCAGACATGGGACCCTCCGTGGCCCACTGCTGGTGGAGAAATTCCAATCTTGAGCAAGGTCATCTACACCTCTTCCCCACAAATGTAGCATCCACCCAAATTTTCCTCCAAAGACATAAAAATTCGGCTTATTTCATGTATTATTTTCCTGAATATGAACTCCCTCTGGAGGGCAAAATCAAGTGGAAGCCAGAAGCAAATCCAGAGATACCACAAGAAAAGTAAGACAAGGAAGTTGTTGAGGTCAGCACTGTTTAAAGATGCAAGACCCCAGTGCACCACACAGAGTATTTAAAGGGGGAAAATGAAATAGTGTCCCTTTTAAGTTCATAGTTGAGACAGATGCCATGACAAGAGACAGATTCACAAGAGAAAAACAAGCTTATCCATGCATGCAGTACACATCCATGGGAGAATCAATCCTAAAGCACCTCTAAGCAGGAGAGGTACTGGGGATTGGAATTAATCAAATTGTTATGTGCATATATGACTATACCACAATGAAACCCACTATTCTGCAATTACTATGCTCCAATGTAAAAAACTAACTCTAAGCTGTGACTGACAGTCTAGCTTAAATATTGCCTTCAATGAAGAACAATAAATTTTAGAGAAGTTACGAAACAAGGGAGAAGCTGTCCTGGGATTCTGAAGGTGGGGAAACTGGGGAGAAGTAAATCTGCTCCCAGACTCCTCCGGCACCATCTCTGAGCTGATAAAGTTGTGAAGGAGAATTTACATGGTGTCTTCAGGTGGAAAAAGGGACGAGGAAGTATGAAAAGATCTTTTGCTTTTGTAAATCATCTCTTGCTGCTTTTAGGCAAACAGGGAAGGCAGAGAGCTCTCCAGCATTTATAGATTTAGCCAACAATTACATTTGAGGGAGTAATATCTTGACTCTGGTCAATGGCACAAGCACACTAGGCTCACTCTGCTTTTTAACACAATGTGGTGGAGTATGCTAATGAAAAGCAGGGCTTCAGAGTCAAATAGACATGGATGCAATTACTGGTGGTGACTGTTACTCAACTGGGGCTTGATAACTTAAGTCTCTATTTTGTCATCCATGAAATAACCATAGTAACACCTTCTTCATGGAGTTTTGTGAGATTTCCATGAAAGGATATTTAAAAAACATTAACCCAATACATGGTATCTAGTGCACACTAAATAAACCTTATCTGTTAACACCATCCACCTACTGAGGAAACAAGAGTGTCTGTCTTGTTCCTCAGAGAAAACATTGCTCAGAGTTTCCAGAAACCCAAACTCATACTCCATGTCTCTGGTCCAGAGCCCTTGACCACTGATATCTTGGGCAATATCCAGTTTCATCTCCTGATCCCAACACTCCATATGCCATGAGTGAGCAAATAATAGATCACCTTAAAGGCATGGTTTCTTTTTTTTTGGTTTGGTTTTTTGGTACCTGGGTTTGAACCCAAGGGTGCTTAACCACTGAACCACATTCCCAGTCCTTTTTTTTTTTTTAGAAAGAAAAAACATTTTAATAATATTTACATATGAGATAAGTAAAAATCTTGTAGGAAGTACTCTGTAAATCTGTAAATATTTTTATCAATAAGATAAAATTATGCCACAAAATTCTATACTCTAATTGGCTAAGTGATAGAAAAATTTTCACCATTAAGCATTATAACATCACTTGTTATTTATTTTGAGGTTTGTAGAATCATTGAAATAGGTGTTCATGATAGCCAGGTTTACAAACTAAACTTAAGCTATATCTAGTTGACCTAGATGAGAAATAATATTCAAGGCCACTTAAGTGACTGCATATTGGAGACTGGTCACTTCCCATGGAAATGTCCAACAATGTCCCCTAACAGTATTAATAGGATAACTTATCATTACAGCAAAAACAGAATGGTAGCAGGAAAATTAATATATAGTTAATTTGTAGATTGCAAACTATAAATAGTGAAAGAATATAACTTCTTGTCATTATGCAAACATAGTGATTTAAAGCACACTCAAGTAATCTGTGACTTGTTTACAATTCTTTCTGATGGCATAAATTTCTCTCTTATAAACCTTTCTTCCTCTTTAAGATAAAGGCATCCATAAGGAAGGAGAAAATTAGGAAAGTGTGTATGAAGAAAAGATCATTTCTAGGATGATCAAGGTCTCTAACAAAAAATCATTTCATAAGTCACTTCCCTATTTTTAAAAACATGAAACAATATTCCCCAGTACTTTTTATTTTTTATTTTGAGACAGGATCTTGCTAGGTTGCTTATGGCTTTTCTAAGTTCCTGAGGCTGGCTTCAAATCTGCGATCCTCCTGCCTCAGACTCCTGAGCCGTTGAGATTATAGGTGTGCGCCACCATGCCCAGCTAAAGGTATATATTTTATCATTCAGGATTTGACTAGATCACTGGTAAGCTGTTCTTAACTCTAAACAATAGTAAGTGGTTGGCTTAAAAAATATTTTAAAACTCCCATCTGAGAAGTCAAAGTTGTTTGAAATTTCACTGGTCAAGTCAGGTGTGGTAATACATGCCTGTAGTCTCAGCTAATGGGGAGGCTGAGGCAGGAGGATCACTTGAGCCGGTGAGTTAGAGACCAGCCTAAGCAACATAGCAAAACTCTAACTATAAAAAATTTTTTTTTTAAATCCCATTAAAACATCTTTAAGAGCTATTAAATCAGCTACCAACTTTCCCAGAAATAAAGAAAGCATCTCAGTCATTGAAGGACTGAACCAGTGATTTCAGAGGACTCAAGAGTTCCCAACCCCGCTTTTCTAAATCTTTGTGCCGAAGGTCTCAAGGTCATAGAATTCAGAATTTCTTCGTAAAAAAATGGCAAACAAAGCACATTTCCTATATCCCACAGCAACAAGGAATGTCAGCATATAAGGCACTTGTGTTTAAAATGAACACTTTCCCACCAATATAAGGGTAGAACCACGCAGATTGGCTAAATGCCAACTTGTTTGAGATGTTCTGTAAATTCTTCCACTGTGTTCCTAAAAGGAGTCTATGAGAATATGTACTGCACTCCCACGGTCTTTCCCTTCTCCCCCCACCCTCATTCCCACCCCACCCCTACCAACTAACAATAACTAAAAAAATTCAGATGCCTTATGTTTGAGTGATAGGTTTCCCTCAAAGTAGGCTGCATCCTGTTTATCTTATGATAGAGAAATTAGAATAAAGGAATTGAGGTCATTAATACAAGACATGATTGTATTGAAGAAAATAAGGACTAGAGTTCCAAAAGTAGGTTCTACCCTCAGCATATCAACTTGAAAACAATGACTTGAAGGAACACACACGCACAGATACTCACACCAGAAACCCCAAGACATTTGAAGCCCAGTAAGGACCAGTAGATAATGTCTTTTTAAATCTAAATTGATGTGGATCTAAAAACTATGACTCAGTCACCTGCTGTTGGGAAGATAAAGCAGGTAGACAGGAAATGGGGAGGAATCCTGGGTGAGTGAGGCCACTGGCCACCAGGAGTGATACCCATTGGTGGTGTGACCCTGCATCCCCATTTGCCTGGCACAATCACCTACAGCCCCAGTTTAAGCAATAACACCCCTTCTCACTCTTGACATTGTCCTTGTTTGGCTAAGTTATATAATTGCCTTCAATTGCATATGCTTCTGTTATGGTTTGGGCATGGTTTGAGCATGTCCCAAGGCTGAATGCATTAAAATTTAATCCTCATTATGAGGAACAAAGAGGGTGGAATCTCAGCCTGAGTGTGGAACTGAGTTTTTTGGAACTTTTGGGCAGTGATCAAGAATGTAAGGTCATCAGGGCGGGACTCTCAGGACTGGATCCTGAGAGCTTTGTAAGATGGAGAGAGACCTCAGAGGACACACATACACACATGCACACACACTCACATCTGCTCCCTGTGCCTTGCCATGCGATGCCCTGCACCACCTGGGGACTCTGCCAGCAAGAAGGTCATTACCAGATGTGGCCACTTTCTCCTTGCTCCTCCAGAACCACAAACCAAAACAAACTTTTTTTTTTTTTATAATTTGCCCAGTCTGTGGTATTGTGTTATTGGCAGCAGAAAATGAATTAATGCAGACATTATAAAGGTCTCAAATATTCCACGGGGATAATAGAGGGAGGATTCATTTCTTAGAGAAGACAAAATATAGGTGAGTTTCTGTTCCACAGAGGATGATGTAAGGAGCAAACATCAATAGGGAGGAGGTGCCTAGGAAGAGTCTGGGGTGGTTACTATCCCATGGGGACATTATAGCATGTTCAAACCCTTTGTCCTTTGAACTCCCTGTGCATTTTGTACTTGAACCATTATCATTTACAACATTTTACCTTGGGCTATGGCTATGTGTCCGTATACACATAGAATACTTTTTCAACAAAGGAGAGGTTTGTATGTAGAGAAGCATGTGGTAAATTCATATATATATACACACACACACATATACATATACATTATATACATATACATATATGTGTGTGTGCATATATATGATATATATATACAATGACATATATATACCATATATATGTTGAATATATATATATGCATATATATATATATGTTGAAATGTTGAAATTGAGGTTGCCCCCCAAAATCCAGACTACATTTTTCAGACTCCTTTGCAGTGAGGAGGGCCATGTGACTAAGTTCTCCCCCAAAAGGATGTGATGGAAAGGACACTTATTACTTCTAGCCTTGAACCCTAAAAAAACTGGTTACACTTCTTCTGTAGTCACTTGTCCCTTCCTACTAGCAAACCTACCCAGTCCTTAAGCTTCAACTACATAGTGGTGACAATGGTATAGTTGATGGTGGTGCAAACTAGTGGAAAGAACCTGGGTCCTTGATAGTGTGCAGAGCAGAGCTGCAGCCAAACTGGAAGGTCTCCTTAGACTGTTCTATGAGACAGACATGAGCTTCTACTTTCTACTTTTCTACTTCTACCACTGAACCATCACTGAGTCTCAATTACTATAGCTGACCTTAAACCAACTCATAGAAACATAAACTCCAGTAGGTGAAGGAACTTACCTGCCTTGTTTGTATTTGGCAGAAATAGACATTAACAACTATTCACTGAATTAATAAAGGAAATTGCACCTCTGAAATGTGGAGGACAGAAAATCTACTGGTGAAGCTATGAGACCCTTCATTATGAAACTTCTCATCTAATATGGAAACCTTGCTATATACATTATTGACGTGGAACTATAACTTTTAATTGTGAAATTAAAATATATGGTATTGGAGCTTGGGTTGTGGCTCCATGGTAGAGCACCTGCCTAGAACGTGTGAGACACTGGGTTCGATTCTCAGCACCACATAAAAATAAATAAATAAAATAAAGATATTGTGCCCATCTACAACTAAAAAAAAAAAAAAATGTGGTATTATCGAGTCTTGAAAAAAAATTAGAATGCATTAATCAGTCAATTGAAAGACAGTCCCAACCAAGCTTGGTTGGCATATATAGTTTATAGAAAGATGAGAAAGACTGATAAACAGGTTAATGAAAGCATCCTAAGATAACGAAACTCCTTTTCCCCTGTTTCTGGTTTCACCAAGTGACCTTCTTATATGCTTTGATTTCCTGAGCAAAGAAGGAAAAGAAAAAAGAAACACTTATTCACCAGTGTTTTTAAGTCCAGTTGCTATTCATATCCATGCATTGGTCAGGATAAACTAGTTTATGCTGCAACAACAAAAATCCCCAAATTTAAGTAAATAAGAATAAAGTTTTCATTCACTTTTTTATTTATGCTGCATGCTCATCATGGGTTCACAAATGGATTATGTTCATCCTAGAGATCTAGGGATTTAGCATAATGGAGCACTCATTTTCTCAAATGTCAGTCTCTGTGCTTTGTAGAAAGAGCTATGGAGAGGCTTGAGTCAGCAATTAAATGTTCCAGCTAACACAACACCTGTCCTAGTTTTCTAGGGACTGTCCTATTTTAGCACCATAAATCCCACGTGCTGTGAAACTCCTCAGTTTCAAACAGACTATGATGGTTTATCACCTGAACCTTCACCCAGATGTGACATACATCATCTCTACTCATAACTGAATGTCCAGATCCAGTTACATGGTTCCACCCAACCACAACGGGGAAAGGAAGTATAAACTGAAAATGTGGCCAGAAGTGGAAAGGTTCAGAAATATTCGGCAAACAGCATGAGCACAATCATAAATTGGTATCTAACTGATAAATCACACTCTTACTAGTTTGCTTATTATCTCACCTGGTTTTGGATTTTAGGAGAACCTGGTCATATATGTGTCTTAATCCTTTTGTGCTGCTATAACTGAAGGTCCAAGGCTGGGTAATTCATGAAAAAAAGAAATTTATTGAGTGGATGTTTCTAGAAGCTGGGAAATCCAAGACCATGGCAAAGGCACCTGGCGAGGGTCTTCTTATACATCATCCCATGAAGGAAGGCAGGACAAGAGAGGACAGGCATCAGAGAGTGCAAGAGGGGCTGAACTCACTCTGTAACAAATCCACTCCACAGCAAGGACAATAGATGCACAAAGGTGGAGCCCTAATGGATGGAGACATCCCATCCAGCCCCACCTTCCCAACACTGCTGCACAGGGGACTCAGTTTCCAACACAAGAACTTTGGGGACACATTCAAACCAGAGCAATAAGTAAATTCTGAATTTAGGTCAATGTCTTGAATTCTTTCCTCTCTGATGAATTCTGCAGGAAGTATAAAGATAAGTAAGTTATAAACCCTTTCTTCAAAGAGCTTAAAATTAATAGAGAAATAAGATCCTAACATTGTAAGATAAAAATAGAATAATTTAAGTACCAAAACATTAAGAATAAGGAGAAATTATACCCAACTGAAAAGTAATTCAGAAGAATAATCCAGGGAGAATAGTACCACCTATAAGAGTGTTCATCAGTGACCTGAGCTTCCGGAAAATCAAACCCATAACATCCAGCCCTGAAATCCTGCTTCATTAATCAAACTCTCCATCAAATCCCCCCAAATTTATGAAGTTTTAAACTGATCCAAAGGCTCAGCTCTTTACTTAAACATTATTTATTATCCTAGCTTTTATATTTTCCAATTTATTTGTAAAGCAGAAAAAAAATGGCTTTTTGATCAATAAATATTTAGAGCATGCTGTATTGTTTTGCCAGTGCTGTTTTCCCCAACACTTGGAGGAAATCTGTATGGGGTTCTGAGACTCTTCAACAGCATCAACTTTAAATGAAATATAGCGTTGATGTGTGGGATGTTTTTCCCTCTGCTAATGATTCTTAGTAAAAATCACTAACCTCTACACAGTCCACTTGCCGTTAACAGGGGAGTCATGCGTGTTATTGCAATTGACCAACTAGAGTCGAAAACAGATTTAAAAGAAAGAGGTGCCTCCATGTTTCTCTATGCGTAGGACCAGGAGTGAGGCAGCATGAGGCAAGATTTTCTTGCGTTCTGTCAAGGGATCATGTGGCAGGCCTTTTCTCAGTCAGATTTGGGCCAAATGATCTTAGAAAATGGCACCTGCAGTGGGTGAGGTAGATGTTCCTGTCTGGGGTTGACTCCAGGCTCTCAGAAGAATCTATCACCAGAAAGTTACCAGGGCTCCTGCCACTCTCAGCCTGCAATCCACTGTGGAATGAGAACCTGTAGTGCTAATTATGGAAATAGGCCTAATGCAACCTGAGAAAGGGTCTACGCTTTTCTGAGAACTTGGTGTCCCTCAGCAAAAAGTAGCCGCAGTCCCTGCTCACAGTCTTGCTCCGTGTTCTCCCTCTCAGTGTCTTTCTACTCCCAGATGGTCACTCCACGACTCCCTCCTCTCTAATCAGACCCCTTCCAGAACACAACAGTGGCAAATGGTGGGACTCCCGAAGGTCAGGGCCAGCTTTGTAAGTCCAATTATCCAAAACCTTCAGAGAAAATCATCCATGCACAAACGTGCTGGCCCTTGTTTCACATTAGACTTCCTGCTACACCCAGGCACAAGATTAAGCATGACTTGTTCCCTAACATCAGGCATCCCTTCAGACTTTGGGGATAGAAGATCATCAAAGCCAGCTGTGTAGGAAGGGCAGCAACAGAGTTACCAACACTGTTTCAGGAGGATAAGGCTTTGAGTTGAGCCATCAAGAGTAGGGAGAATGAGAACTGAGACAGGGCCTTTGTGGCAAAGCAAATAGCGTGGAGTGTGCAGAGAGCATGGCATGTTTGAAGTACGTAAGTTTGTTGTGCTAGTAACGTGGAGGGAATAAAAAGAAGTGGAGAAGTTTGCTTATTCATTTAGCAAATATTTATTGACTCTTGTTATGAACCTTTTGCTTGGCCTTGGAGATGGAGCAGAGAACAGGACAAAGCTTAATTCTTGTGACCTTCCCTTCTAGGAGGGAACATTAGGTTCCAAGGAGAGTGCAAAATCAAGTGCCAAGACGGGGGGCATGGTTGCACATGCCTATAATCCCAGCATCTTGGAGGCTGAGGCAGGAGGATTGCAAGTTGGAGGCCAGCTTCAGCAATTTGTCAAGAGCCTGTCTCAAAATAAAAAATAAAAAGGACTGAGGATATAGCTCAGGATAGAGAGTCCATGGGTTCAATTCCCTGTACAGGATGGGTAAGTGGCAAGCGCGCGCACACGTGTGTGTGTGTGTGTGTGTGTGTGTGTGTGTGTGTTGAGAGAGAGAGAGAGAATGGCCCTGCCCACTAAAAGGACTGTTTTGAAATCAAATTTTAATTCATAACAAGTTCACTAAGAGCCAAACTAATAATTTTAAAGGATATTCACTTGGGGACCTTTTAACATTACCAAATTTACACAAATAATCCCTTATAAAAATTAACTTCATTTTTTTATACCTATGTACTTGGAAGACATGTATTTTAAGAATTTTCTAAAGAAAATGCCCATCTAGCCACCCCAAAAACAGGAGATCAGGGTTCCTGAGGTATAGTCCAAAAAGAAACTATTGTTTTCCCTTTTAGTATGAAGAGGATTAAAAGGGAAATAGCTCCATATCCAGAGCAGGAATCTTAAAAGTCGTCTAATCTAACCTGTACCTTCACTCCCATTTTACAGATGAAAAAACATAATTCAGAGGGTTTAAGTCACAATTTAAATCAATCACAGAACTGGAACCAAAGAGAACCCAGATCTCCTGACTTCCAGGTTTAATGTTCTTGTTAGTTTAGTTTTGCTTTGTTTTGTTTCAAGAAAAACTCAATCACTGAACTAATATCAGTCTCCTCAATTGGACTAAGAAAGGACATTTCCCACACCCATCCCCTTCAATTAACATAGAATCACCAATGGCAGGACACAGAGGAGCTCATCTGTGAACAGTCTTGGAGTTTACTAAATAACTTGCCCCTTTCCCCTGCCCCAGTCCCACTTGTAGACATAGAAACACCACCTTCTTTCGATGGCCTCGGAGAGGGAAATTTGTGTGCTTAATCTTGCACTTGGAAAGATAAGGCAGAAAACAAAGATTCTGTAATTGAGCAGGAAATCTTAAAATGGAAGTACCTCTGACTTATGGGGGGAGAATTCTCTCCACCATTTCCATATGGAAAATGCAGAACATATTTGACCTTGAGAAATGTGTGGTATTTTCCTATTCCTGGTTATAATCCAGGCAGCCTGAGAAAAGCCAGTGTCAAATATACTATTTTGGTACATTTAATCCCAATGCTGAAAAAGTACCATTACTCCAAATGGGGGGGAGATTCAACCACGAGTTCTGCTTAAACTAAATTCCATTTTGTTTTTTGGCTGAAGGGCAGTCCTTCCTCTGCACAGGCTTGCTGCTTATTTCTTAAAGGTTCTCCTTCAAAGCCCCATGAGGTTCTTCTGTGATCAAAGTCACCAAGAACTTTCAGGATTGAAAACCCCCCTCTGCTCAGGATTTATTTAGATACTCCTCTGATAACTCTTGCTAACTCTGGAGCTCCAGTGGGAATTGTGCAGGGAAATTCACTGAAATTCACAAAGCCAAGCTAATATGACAAGCGGAGAAGAGCCATCTGGCAAATTGTTTGTAAAACATTTTCCTTGTATTTGTTAAATCCTGTTTCTTTGTAAGTCACTTAACAGAGACCTAACACACCTAGTTAAATCAATTGTAAAAGTCCCCCAAAGCCTTCTTGGTGGGTCATCAAGGGCGGACAAGTAGGCAAAGCCTTCAGGTATAACAGAAGATGCACGAAGGAAGACAGATTCCTCTGTGTTAGGAGACTGGATGATGGCATTACAAAACAGACTCAGAGCCGGGACGATGGTGCACTCCTGTGATCCCAACAGCTTTGGAGGCTGAGGCAGGAGAATCACGAGTTCAAATCCAGCCTCAGCAACTAAGTGAGGCCCTATGCAACTCAGTCAGACCCTGACTCTGAATAAAATACAAAAATGGGCTGGGGATGTGGCTCAGTGGTTAAGCGCCCCTGGGTTCAATCCCCAGTACCAAAAACAACAACAACAACAGATTCTAGACCTTCTAATAACTAAAGAAACAAAACCAAAACCAGCCTTTGGTAGATCATGGCCAAGCTCTGCTTCTCTTGAGTTCATGGGAGGCTCAAGGAAGGGAAGAGAAGGCTAGTGGCACCATCCCCCTGACCTCAGAGGCAGAGCCAGCATTCTAAGGTGGCTACACTGCAACATATCATTCCCCCTGGGAGAAGTATGGAAATTAAAATGCTCAGGCTCCCGTTCCAGCAGGCAGTGGGGTGGGGGAGAACAGAAATTATTAGACAAAATCTAATGAATCCCAGAAAAACCTTTAATCAGCTACGAAACTTGCTCTACTTCAGAACAAAAAATCCTTTTCGGAACTCCTCTCTAGTTCTCCCACTTGGGCCCTGGGACTATGAAGTGCTGAAAGACTTTAAATGGGTCTTGAATAAGCATCTGATAATTAACAAGTGCAATGCCTATTTCTCACTTTGGTTTTAATTCATAGCTTAATCAGTAAAGACCACATTAACTCTTGGGTTTGGAGTACCAACGTTAAGCCTACCCCACAGCCCCAGCCTGCCACCCCAATGTCCCTGCCCCTTCTCTCTTCTGCCTCATTGCAGTCTGATGCCAGAAACACAGGTGTGGCTTCATCCCCAGTCTCAGTTGACTGTGGAGCTGGTGGTTTGACAGCTGTTGTTACCCACAGTTCTGAAGGAGAAACGCAGAGTTAGAGACCTATAAAGCTGATACAATTTGTTTTAGCAAACCAAAGTCATATTAGATGAAGAGTTTATAAAACAGGTGAATGGTCCAAGGTGAAAGAAGCGTATCAGTAGTCTGCAGTTTTCACATGTCCCTGGGGTGTGGGAAGTTCCCCAGCACCTTCTGCTCATATCAATGTTTCTAGAATTCTCTCCACTCAAGGGAGAGCAGTGTTCTCATGAATCTTTTAGTGTTGAGAATAAGAAAGGGTGCTGGTTAATTAAATCCTCAAGTACTGCCAACCCAGAATTTCAGGAGAAAAAGTTCTGGTATATAGTCTTATATCAGGGATCCAAATTTTCCACTTCAATTTCTCCATCTCTTACGTGGGGATGGTCAGAGCTAATCCCACAATCCTCTCTATGCAACTTTAAATTGGAGAGGAAAGGATTTATTTTTAAAGAAAGCTATATGTAAATATGAGAATTTGGAAAGTTATAAAATTGTATAATTTCGTTGTACATAAAGTGACCAATTTCTAGACATTCTTATACTATCCTCCCAAGAGAGTTTGATATCTAAAATATATCTCTCCCCTGCCCAGTAGCTACTTGTACTTATATGGTCATATTTCCAATCATCTATGTTGATAAGAGCTGGGGATCTTCCCATGACCTGAAATCCTAATGTTATTAAGTTGGAGTAATTCTCTAGTTTATTTTCTAAGCAAATAAATGTGATCCCATTTGATCTTCCCATCAGTAATCTCAGGCAGTAAAGAGAACAAGCTGAAACCCAGGTTGCCAGGAGCGGTGTTGACTCAGGTTTTCTGTTTGGTCAACGTTTGCAGTTTCACTTCCATCCCCAGAGAGTCTCCAAGCCACAGCCCCAAACACAAAGCCAAACTCCACTGCCATTCATTTCCTGGGGTGGCTTTCTGACTTGAAGGTCAAAAGCTCTCTTTCCCCTGTGCTCCCTCTTTATCCTCTGATTGGGTCAAAAAAATGAATAGATTGTAGAAATAGAAAGAAGAAGAAAAGAGTCTCTCTGGTGGCTTTCCACTGAGGCCTCCATATCTTATTTGCTCCAGCCCACCTATCTCCATCTGCCATGTCCAGTCCCAAATGATTTGTTCTCATCACCTCAGTTTTAAAAAATTGAACAGAACACTTACTACCAGAACAATGGCGAGGAAAAGATCAGATATTTTATCAAATATAGCAGTCCTCCTTATCCACAAGAGATACGTTCCAACGCTCCAGTTCTTGCCTGAAAACAAGGATGATACCAAATCCTATAATTTAACACTTTTTCCATCTTAACCAAACTTTTGTAGTTTGAGGTGCAACAGAAAAAAACTAGCAAAAATTTATTTTTCCTTTTTCACAATTTCCTGAATAGCAGATTTGTTCTTACTATAGATATTAGCAATCTCCACACACCATTTTTTTTCTTGTTAAGTAGAAAACTTTCACCTTTTAATTTAAAAGAAGCATTTTTTTCTCTTTTAAATTTTTTATTGTTTGTTCTATTTAGTTATATATGACAGCACAATGCTTTGTGAGTCATTGTACATAAATGGAGTAAGACTTTTTTCATTTCTCTGGTTGTAAGTGATGTAGAGTCACACCATTCATTGTAATCACACAAGTACATAGGGTAATGATGTCTGTCTCAGTCAACCATCTTTCCTCCCCATTGCCCCCTTCCCTTCCTTATTTCTCTCTACACAATCCAAAGTTCCTCTATTCTCCCCTTATCCCCTCGGTGCCTCATTATGTATCAGCATCCACTCACCAGAGAAAACATTTGGCCCACGGTTTTTTGGGTAAAAGAAGAATTTTATAGCTCCCTTTGGCATATCCAAATTGCCAGCATCAGTACTCTTGCATCTTGGGGCCATTATTGATTAAAATACGAATTACTTGATTGAATACATGCATGTTCTGTAATACAGAGATGGTCAACCTGATGACCAAGGTGGCTCTTGAGTAACTAACAGGTAGGTAATGTATACAGTGTGGATACACTAGATAGAGCAGGATAGAGCAAGATTTCATCAAGCTACTTAGAATGCCATACAATTGCAAACTGATGAGTTGTTTATTTCTAGAATTTTCCATGTGACATTTTCAGATAATGAAATAATTGAAACCACAGAAAATGAAACTGAGGTTAAGGGGGGCTGCTGCAGTCATGACTGTGAAAACAGAAGAGTTCATCAACACATTGCTGAAATCTAAAGAAGTAAATTCAGATCACAGAGTACTGTGAATGCAAAGTGCATGACTGGTCCTAGAAAATGATGTGTGTGTTGATAGAGGGAAGGGTTAGAACAAGAAGAGGGAGCACTGTGTCCACAGGCTACCTGAGGCTTGCTGTCAGCCCTCCCATTGATGCCTGTCTGGGGCCTCTTTGTCTGACAGCCTTTAAAGCATCATTTAGTAGGCAGTGCTTCAACGTGGACAGTGGGAGGGGGAAACCTTTGCAATTTGTCCCACAAACTGGCTTCTCTTTCTTTTTTGTTCTACCTATAACATAATGGACCATCGAAATAGTTGGGAAACACACACAGACAGGAAGCACCCTAAAAGGAATAAAATTTGGTGAAAACAGGTGATGATAAGAGCAGACTCAAGGTAAGGCACTGAGAATACATGGTATGTCCAGCAATTTCACCTCTGGGAATTTTTATTCTTAGAACTAACTGGACAAAAGCAGAAATATATCATAAGTACATATATACAAATATACATATTTTAGCATTATTTATAATAGCAAAATACAGGGGAAAACTGTCACTAATACAAAGTTAAATAAACTGTGGTATTATTTCTGTAAAGTGGAAGCCTAAGAAGCCATTTTAAAACAATATTATACCAACAACATATTGTGCCAGTGTGTTGGCTCCTGCCTGTAATCTCAGCTACCCAGAAGGTTGAGGCAAGAGGATCGCAAGTTCAAAGCCAGCCTCTGCAACTTTGCGAGGCCCTAAGCAACTCAGTGAGATTCTGTCTCTAAATAAAACACAAAATAGGGCTGGGGATGTGACTCAGTGGCCCAGTGTCCCTGAGATCAATCCCCAGTTCCAAAAATAAATAAATAAATAAAATAAAAAAATAAAAAGTAAGTTTCCAAATAGCCATTATGGAATGATTATATGCGCTGTTTAAATAATAGAAATATGTGTAAGATTTAATTTTGAGTAAAAATATATATAGTCATATACTATATTTATATTTAAAAGACTGGGAGAATATACAAGACATATGAATAATAATTATGGTGACTGGTAGGATTCTTAATGCACAGAATGCCTTCATTGTCCAAACTTTTGATAATGAACACATATTAGTCACATTATCATTCACACCCCCTAAGTTAATTTCCATGTGTAAGAAAGTGAAGAGGAGCTTCCTTCTAGAAAACACACATTACCGTACAACTAGCCCATGGCTGATGTATGCCTATTCCTCCCTGCTACCTCCTGATACTTGGAAGGTAGGAAGTCCCAAGGACTCTGTTTCTATCCCCAGCTGTTTTATGGAACAGACTCAAAGACTTTTCATTTGAGTGACTCTTCAGAGGAAAATAAATGAGTCAGAGAAACCACATGTAGGGAAAAATAAAGTAAGTCCCAACCTCAAATATACCCATGGGAATTTGGATGCTATATCATTTTCCCCCTGGGGGGCAAATGTGAAAAGCTGAAAAAGAGAATCTGAAGATAACTTTTGGTTTCAGGTGTATAAAACCCAGATAAAGACAAGGCTTCATATGAGGTAAGGCAAAGAGCAAAGGAGAAGATGATGTTTTGTGACATCCCGTGAGGCTCTGGTCTTCCTTTTCTTCTCAACCCTTGATCAAAGCTCTTTAAAATAAAGTGTCCCTGTGTTGCTTCATATTCTTCTGGCTTCTGTTATTTCCCCAGGCAGAGACCTAGACAGGCAAATGAAACTTCTCTAAGGAGGTGAAGGGTTGGGGGTGAGGGAGGCACAGATAAAAAGGGGAAACACAAAGCTGGAGGCAGACCCTGTTGTCCCAAGTTGGGCTGGGCTTTTTTGTTTGGTTAATTTTTCAGCTGAAGAGTGAAGACACAGCTGTAGAGCCTGTGTTAGTCAGTTTTCTGTTACTGTAACAAGCACCTGAGATAAATCAAGCTATAGGGAGAAAAATTTTGCTTTGATTCACAGTTTTGGAGGGTTCAGTCCAAGGTTGGTTGGCCCTGTGGCTTTTGGGTCTGTGGTGAGATGGCATATCATGACAGAGGCTTGTGCTGGAGCAAGGTATTTACCCCACAGTGCCTGGGAAGTGAAAAGGAGAGAAGAAGAGACTGGCATCTCACAATCTCCTCTTAGGACATACCCTAATGACCTAAAGTCCTCCCACTAGACCCCACCTCTTACGGGGTCCACCACCTTCCAATAGTGCCAAGATGGAGCCCAGGCCTTTAACACATGGACATTTAAGGGACATTCTCTATTCAAACTATAGCAGAGCCCATGTTCTGAAATCTTGGTGCATCCAAAACCCACAACTTAATAGAATGGAGAGAGGGGACAGAGCACTGGTGTGTGAGGGTAAGATGATGAACTTCATCATTGCACCATCCAGGGTTCCACAGGGAAGGAGAAAGAGAAGAAAACTGAATTTCCCTCCAAACCTTCTGAAGCAGACAAGATTCTCTTTCCTGAAGCCAAGCCAGGATGGCCCAGGTAGGCCCGGGTCTGGGTGTCTGACCTGGCTTGCTGGGGACAGATGCTCTGGCATTAAAACCTTCAGCAGTGCTCAGTTGCTTTCTAATATTTGTGACTCAGAGATATGCCAACATCAAGGCCCTCCCCTCTCTTACTGCAGACAGGGGGAATGGAGGTGAGAAAAGGTGTTTGGGGGTGGGGGGGAAGATGTGGCTCAGGAAAGAAATTCCCAGCTGTATTTCACTCCCAGTTTCTTTCCTCCTATTTCTACATGCTTTTCCCAGGCACCATCACGAGAAGCAGAGCTTCCTCCTTGTCCTGTGGACTGTCCAGCTGGCTGATACAATCTCCACCTTTTCTGATCAAACTTCAAAAATCACAAAGTTGATTTTTAAAAAAATGCTCTTTAACAAACTTCGGCTAATGATTTATGAAAGGCAAACCTTCCCTGTACCATGTGCGATAGCTCTACGCAGCAGTAAAGTAGGTTTTATTTCCCCCCATCTTTAGAGGAAGTGTCTGGGGCTCAGGGAAATGGGGTCACTTACCCATGTCACACTGTTTAGTAAGTGGTCCATCTGAACTGTGTCCTGGGCACAGTGTTCCTCCAACATGTGCTCTGATATCCCTGATGATACCCCCAGAACAAAAAGACTGGGACAGAATCGTGATCCCCCAACAGCAGAAGCTTGTTGGTGGGCTTGTAAGAACTCTGAATAAGGATGTTTCACAATGATACCTGGGGCCAGGTGTTGGGCAGGCCCAAAGGTGAGAAGAATCTGCTCTTAATAACCTGATAAGGATCCAGTACTCTGAGGCTTTTAGGGAATGAATATCTAGAATATTGTTTATGAAATACTTTCAGAAGGACTGGGAGTAGAGCTCAGCGATAGAGCACATGCCTAGCATTCTTGAGGCTCTGGTTTTGATCCTGTCACCACAAGAAAATAAAAATGCTCGGAGGAAACATTTTCTGAAAAACATCTGGTTCTCTCCTTTCACTAATTTTCATTTTTATGTTAAATTCTACACGTGATATTTCTAGATGAAGGCAGGGAGTGTGACTTTGACTCCTTTCATTTCCTTTAAGACTTAAAGAGCTGTCCAGGTTTCCCATACCTCCCTCCACTTGCCATTCCAGCTTTCCTGTTCTGGGCCCTCAGTGTCTCCTTCTCACTCGTTGAATACCTTAGGAGGAAAATGCCCAGGAACAAATGTTTAGAAGCTCTGATAACCAATCACTGCACATGCATCTGCACACACACACAATTTTGTTTGTTTTATATGCATTTTCTCCTTTAATCCTCACAACAAACCCTTAGAGGGTGATATTACAGCCATTTTCCCGATGAGGAATTAGAAACTTCAAGGAGGTTAAGTAATTTGCCCTTGGTCATTTCTGCATTATCTGTGCAATAATTTATGTTAAAAAAAAAAAAAAACTGGAGGAACAGTGATACTTGGACAACTAATCTATATGCCGGGGGCTGTTAGGGGAAGATAAGTCAAGAACAAATCAGGAACCACCCCTCCAGGGGTGGTTAACAGATAAAGTCCCCTAATCAAGAATCAATGCCCTCAGAGGTCTTTAGTCACTTAGCATTTAAATTATAGTATGGAAATAGAAATTTTAATCAGCCAAGGAATGCTGGAAATATTTATTTATTTATTTATTTATTTATTTATTTATTTTGGTGACACCAATGTGTGATTTATTCTAAGATAGATCATTGGTTAGGAATACTATGCAGACTCCTATGTCCTTGGATAACAGGAGGTTTCCGAAGTGGGCAAGTCTAGCGTCTTCATGCCAGAGGGCATCCCAAGTGGTCCCGTGTCTCTCCTATTCTCTGTACACCTTACCACAAGGCATGCCCCAACCCTCTAAGCAAACCTTTCATGCAAAATAACTGTCAGAGCAGTAGAAAAAAGAACTGGGTGGACAGGTTGTGTGACTCTTTTATACCAGCTTGCTAATAAACATTTGTATGATTGGCAGAATTTAGTCTGAGCCTTGCTTTCATTATTACCCATCCCCTAGAACACCGCTGTGGGGAAAGAGATACCAGTCTATGACTCTCGGTTTTTGCCAGGTGATCCCTGCCACTTGCCAAGTGATCACCTGGCGTAGGTGCTTCAGCAACACTCCCACAGCTAGTGAGGGGCAAAGCCGGAATTTGGGGTCAGCTGTCATTCACTCCCAAGCCCATAAACCTGCTGTCTCTTGGAGCGAACAAACGGAAATATTTGAAGACAACTGCTCTACCAGTCAACCAGGAGGGAAATAATCCTTTTTGTTGACTGAACTATCTTTAATTTTTAGGATCTTCCATAAAGTGAATCCTCAGAAATCTTCCTTGTATCATAAGTTCTTTAAAGGTCAGGCTGAATATATAAACCACTTTAAGTCCTAACAGGAAATAAATGTTGTTTGGCTCAAAGTGTGTACTTTGATACCTCACATGAAATTCAGGGCAGGGCTCACAAAATGAGGGAGGGGGAGAAAAAAAAGCACAAATATAATTTTCTCAATGTCCCTTTGCCAAAGGTCAACTTTATTTTGATTGTGGCATCCTGGGCCTAGTCAGGGAAGGGCACTCTTCTCCATCATGGGCAGAGACTCTAGGCTGCAGCTTTTCCAAGCACTCAGATTGTCCAGATCATCAACAAAGGACTTATTTTTAGACCTGAGAGGATGAGAATTTCCTATCCTTCCACCATCCTCTGAAGGCAATGGGGCCTTGTTTGTATCAACAAAGACAGAAAATAGAAATTCTTCCAGATAT